>CAEGAE010028845.1:0-18940 GCA_903067095.1 Girardinus metallicus | reverse complement strand
GGATATCATTGAACACTTTTACAAGGGCAGTCTCAGTACTGTGGTGAGCACGAAAACCAGACTGGAAGGAGTCAAAGCGGTTGGTTATCGTTAGGAAGTTATTTAATTGTTTAAAAACAGCTTTTTCAATAACTTTGCTGATGGCGGTTCTGTGTATAACGAAGATGCCAAAGATCCTGTCACTCACATGAGCACAAAAGCTACCAATGGCTGTGCAAAGTGAGTTTATGTTTAAAAAATGTGTATTTTCCAGTTATTGAATTTTTGAACGTGCTGCTTTATTATTTGTGCCTTTTTATTAAATGGAATGTAATATAAAAAAAATTGGTATTTGTTTTTTCAGGTTGGCTTAAAAATTTAGCTAATATTGTTACAGATTAATTCCTACAGTACAGAAAAGTGAGTTTGAGATGCACAAATATGAAAATATGGATTAATATTGAAATTTGATCCAAAACTGCTGTAATGACATTAGGTTACTTTAACAAAATTTTCTTTTCATTAATCTATTTATCATCAGAATAATTTATTACCCAATTACAAAATACTTGTTTACAACAGGCCTAATTGGTGGTATGTAGTCTTCATGTGAATATTTATACAAATACTGAAATTTATTTATTTTTTAAATGTTACAGGTTTCTGCGCTGGAACCCGGGATCAGCGGTCCACCTGTCCTGTTGGTAAGTGCTACACATTCCCAGGACGACAAGAGGTATGCTGCATTTTCCCGTAATCACCAGTGCACATGCATGGCACTCACATTTTTAGCTTACCACAATGAGGGGCTGCAGTTTGACACAGTGTTGCTTGACAGAGTGATTGAAAAAGGAGACCAACTTTACACCGGTGTTGAACAGCAACTGATCAGTGATGGAACATTTCGTGACAATCACTTAACGTTTGAATAGATGTTCCTATCTGTGCTGACAGATAGGAACATCTATGCAGTACACACAACTGGTTTGAGGGTAGGCCATGTTTTTGCTCATAGCGGGAGCCCTCAAGGATCTCGACAGTTGGGTTTGCCTCTTGCCCTGCAACTGGAATGTCTGACGGAAAATGTCACCCATGCTTTTCTTTTGGTGACTCCAGAGTGCATTGCAGTTTTCAGGGACAGAAGCGGTCGGTTTGGAGTTTTTGACTCCCACTCTAGAAATTCAGCAGGCCTACCCCACCCCAGTGGTACTGCAGTGATGATGACTTTCTGCAACCTGTCTGACATGGCCAACCATCTGCACAAGCTCTTTCGAAACTGCGGCCCCAATGCCACTTATGAGTTTGTGCCAGTAGGTTTTGTCATGGACAATGATGACCCTTCTCAGGATTTGGTCTTTCAGAACATTTCACCTGTAGCCACACAAGTAAGTCCAACTGCTTTGAAATCAGAGAACCCCTGTGATGAAAAGGAAATGCCTCCTTGGCTTATGGACATCGGAAACCTAGTAGAGGAGACGGCTCCAACCATTCCAAATGTGTCAAAAGCACCAAAAGCCAAGAGAAGAAAGATTAGGGACAGGGTTAAAGTGCAGCAGGGACAGAATGTAGAAACAAAAATAAAACAAAGTTCATATGGAAAAGACAGATATGTAAAATCTCCAACATTTAGGACCAAAAAACTGCAGGCCTTGAAAAAAACATACATTCTTAAACAGAGAGGAAGGATCGGCTCAACAAAAGATACAAATTAGATGCACTATTCCGCATGACTTGAAAACATTATGTACATTTAAGATACAACTCCGTCCCCAGCTACAGAGCCAAGCATAAAGAATACATGCGTGAGTACATATGGCAACGATTCAAAAATGATCCAGATTTCAGAAAGCGACAAAAAAAAATTATGAGTGAACGTATAAGGCAACGATTCAGAAATGATCCCGATTTCAGAAGCAGACAAACAAAAATTATGAGTGAGCGTATGAAGCAGAAGTATCACAGAGAGCCTGATTATCAGTTCAAACATAATAAGAAATGTGCTGCCAACAGGAGAATCAGGCTGTCAATTTCCAAAAATCTCAAACTGGAGCATGCTTTGCGAATCAGAAGGAAATACAAAAGAAATGTAAGCTTCCACCTTGAAACTCCATGCCCCCTGATGAGCGATGAAATGAAAGCTGCAATACAAAACTTTTACAAGAACATTCAAAACGGACCCACATATGTTTGCACCATGTGTCACAGAGCTCTTTTCCCTAATCAAGTGAAGCACTGTAAAAGAGATAAATATACCAAGAATATGCGTGTTGTAGCTGATTGTCTAACAGGTACGTATGTTCGTGTGTGTGGATCATGCTCAACCCCATGTTCTCTACCCGAAGAGAGGATGGGGGAGTGGATTTGCTACACGTGTGACAGCCATCTAAGCAGAGGAAAGATGCCATCGATTGCTGTTGCCAATAATCTTTACTTAGCTCCTGTTCCCACAGAGCTTGCGGAATTGAATGTACTTGAAAGACAATTAGTTGCAAAAATTTTACCTTTTGCAAAAATTGTTTCCTTGCCCAAGGGACAGCAAAGGGCAATACATGGAGCAGTCTGTGTTCCTTCTGACATGGAAACGGTTGTAAACAGTCTTCCCGGGCCCCATGTGGAAGCCCAGCTTTTACAGGTGAAGCTGAAGAGGAAAACCAAATACAAAGGTTACCAATACTTTTACACGGTCAACATGAAAAATGTCTTAGCTGGACTGAGAAAGCTTAAAGAGAGTCATCCAGATTACAAAGAGGTAAGTATAAATAAAAATGCCACATTTGAGGGTTTTGAAGAGGACCAGCCAGTTGAGGACTCGGACACACAAGCAGAGGAGACAGAAACGGATGCAGCAGCAGACCAAAAACCTGACCACATAGGGGCAGAGCATCAGGCACTTCGACCAGGTGTGATCTTGGACACTTGCATGCAGCCTCCTGACATAGCACAGGAAGTACTGTCATATGGAGAAGGAATTTTCAGCATTGCGCCGGCCCAGGGGAACAAGCCCATCTCCTTCTTCAGTGTTCCAAAACTTGAAGCCAAGGCATATCCTGTACATTTCCCAACTGGAATAAACACGCTAGATGAATCCTGCCTTGCTGCACTTTCACCAAGTATGTATTTCAATGTACGGCTGTTCTCAATAGACACTAGGTTTGCCAGAGACCAGAGTTACCTTTTCTTTGCTCAGTTTGTTACAGAAACTCATATGGCCAATGATAGTATGTCCATTCAGACAAGGAAAGGAAAAGCAAGCACCAAAGATGGAAAAAACATTTCCAGCAAAATGCTAAAAGACAAAGAGGAGCTGGAAAAACTGATCCAGAATAAAGAGGCCACTTGTTTCATGCAACCCTTAAGAGGAACTCCTGCTTATTGGGAGAAAGGATTACATGATTTGCATGCCATGGTGAGGCAACTTGGAAAGCCCACTTTCTTTTGCATGTTCTCTGCTGCTGAAATGAGATGGCCAGAAGTCATTGAGGCCATTAAAGGTCAACATGGAGAGCAGGTAAGTTTTTCTGAGCTTGACTGGAATGCAAAGTGTGACATTCTCAGGAGCAACTCTGTCACTGTCATGCACATGTTTGAAAAGAGAGTGGACGCACTGTTTAGAGACCTCATTCTTTCCCCTGCACAGCCCATTGGACTAGTTGAGGATTACTTTTATCGTGTGGAATTTCAGGCAAGGGGTTCACCCCATATACATGCTGTGATATGGATTAAGGATGCACCTGAAATGGAAGACCCCTCGTGTTGCGATGATGTCATAAAGTTCATTGATCGTTACTTATCGTGTCAGTTGCCTGATGAAACCAGAGATCCCAAGCTCCACAAAATTGTAACAGAGGTTCAAATGCACAGTAAAAAGCACTCGAAATCATGCAAAAAAGTTCATGTTGAATGCCGATTTGGATTCCCCAAACTACCAATGAACTGCAACAGAATCACAGTACCTGTAATTGACTTTGATCTGGAAAATGATGATGTAAAAACAGGTAAGCAAAAAGATAGGAGAAAGTCCAAAAAATGTTGAACCAGATTCATCTCAAACCTAAAAAGAGAGTCTAAGAGGAAATTGAAACCAATAAGGGATCTACTGAAAGATGACAAATCATCTTTCAGGGGTTTGTCAGAGTTACTGCAGGCTTGTAACATGACCAAAGCAGAGTATAATGGTCATGTTGATGCTCACTTCTGGAATGGTGATAATGATGAAACGTGATCCTAAAGACAGCTGGGTGAATGCGTACAACCATGATCTCTTGTGTGCATGGAATGCCAACATGGATATTCAGTATGTGCTTGACGAGTATAGCTGGATTGAGTACATGATGCAGCTATACTGCATCATGTACTCAGGTTGCGCCATTTCAACCAGAGCATGAAATGGCGCAGTTTCTCAAGTCTGTTGTTGATGATTTAAAGACAGCCAATGTCAGTCAACGTGATGAGATGAAAAAGATCATGCAGGCTTATTCAAAACAGAGAGGCTAGTGCTCAAGAATTGGTTGCGCGCACTTGTAGCCTACCTCTCAAAAAGTGCTCGCACAGTGTCATTTTTCTTCAAACATATGATGACAGTGTGAAAATGAGCCTTCCGATGAGTAAACTCATGAACATGTCCCCAGATGAGGAGAATGTTTGGATGACAGGATTGCCGGAAAAATATCTCAACAGACCACAAACGTTGGAATTCAAACACATGTGCCTGGCAGAATTTGCATCAGAATATAGGATTCTATCTGGAAAACAAATTGAAGGGCCAAACGCAATTCCCTCCTTAATGATGCAGAATACATTCAGAAAAGAACTATGGGCAAACTTGCTGTTATCAGATTTACTTGTTTCTCTGAGAAAAAAAAAAAAAACAAAGTTTTACAGACGGCTTCTGAAGTTGTATTTTCCACAAAGAAGAGATGAGGACCTTAAAAATGAGGAACACACAACCTCTGAAACCTTTTACAACAATGGTTCCCGTGGTAGTTATCAGGTTAAACAGTATGTGGATTTCAATCGCAAAAGATATGAAGGGCAAGGTAAGAAAATTGACAAGATTATGGAAGAACTGAAAAAGCAAGGGCCGGTTCATAATGCTTGCAACACTTTTGCACCCGAGGTTGAGTTAGATAGTTTGGAATGCGCTGCTGAGCGACCACCAATGGAAGAAGATGAAGAACAAGACCCCATTCCAGATTACAAAATTGATGCCAACATTGGAGACATGCCAAAAATGGAAGTTCCTAAATTGAGCCCTGATTTTATCAGACAAATGATAAAATGGCAATACGATGGCAATTTCCAATCAATTTAGCATTTGGATGTACAGCACACAAAGTGCATGGGATGACCA
Organism: Girardinus metallicus; assembly: GCA_903067095.1. NCBI lineage: Eukaryota > Metazoa > Chordata > Actinopteri > Cyprinodontiformes > Poeciliidae > Girardinus > Girardinus metallicus. Next base: position 13,611 of record CAEGAE010028845.1, on the reverse strand, counting down.
TGAAGTCTGCAGTAATTTCCTTGAAGTGGATTTTTGAACTTGGAATGGCATATGTGGCCCTCAGCCACACAACTTCCCTGGAAGGACTTAAAATCATTGATTTCGATGATGAAAATATCAGAGCAGCTATGGAATCAATGAGACCAGCAGCGTTTTTGCACACCAGACCACTCTTGCATTTTCAGTTATGTCATCAGGGTGCAACGTTAACAATTGTCCACCACAATGTCGAAGGCCTTGTCTGTAACTCTGAGGACATGAAACAACATCATGAACTTATGTTGGCAGATATCTTATGCCTAACGGAGACTCATTTATTTGGATCGTCTGTTCCAGCTTTTTGCCAATTAGAGGGCTATTGTTTCTTTTCGCGTAACAGACATGTCTCCTACTCAAACAGAGTCGACATTGCTACCAAAGAGGGTGGGGGAGTAGCAACTTACTGCCGGAGTCTTCTCCAACCGCAGGAACAGAGATTCTTTAACCAGGTTATAGATCTTGAATTCAATGTTATCAAAGTCGAAACCCCGATAACAGCCATCATCACGACAGTTTACATGCCACCAAGTTATGATCTTGGAACATTTTTAAGAAATCTGCAAAAGCTCTTGGATGGCCTGAATTCAATGGGTATTCAACCCATTGTCAAATTGGGAGACTTCAATGAGGACCTTATTCCTCCTGGGAAAAAATCCATCAATGAATTGTTTAGAGCAAAAGGCTTTATGCAACTTATCTCTGATCCAAGCACATAAAGACGTACTCTCCTTGATCACATTTACATCTCCCATCCAGAATACTGTGTCCAGTTGGGGGTCTTGCAGGCTTACTACAGCTACCACAATCCTGTATACTGTGTGTTGGCTTCAGTATAAGTTGCGTGTGCATTGGCTTGCAAAAGTTGTCTTCCTTGAAGTTTTCCATATTTTATCACATTACAACCACAAATTTACAAATAATTCATTCAGTCATGTATATTTTTAAGCCTTGCTGATACAGTCTGTTCTGGGGTCCTGGAAAGGAGGGTCCATAAGGTCCTGGAGAATGCATGAGAATTCGTCCAAACAATCTACATGTGTTTTGTAGACTTGGAGAAGATATTTGAGAGTGTCCCTCTGGAAACCTTGCGGTGGGTTCTCCTGGAGTATGGTGTCCAAGGTCCTTTGATACGAGCTGTAAGCTTTCTGTGTGACTGGTACCAGAGTCCGATCTGCCTCACTGGCAGATAGTCGGGCTCATTTCTGCTGAGAGTTGGACTCTGCCAAGGAAATGAACCCGACTCTGTTGGCAATGCTCACCAGACTCTGACACCAGTCAGACAGGGAACTAACAGCCCTTATCAAAGGGCCCAGTTCCCCATACTCACGGAGAATCCTCGCAGGGTTCCCGGATGACCACAGTCAAACTTCTTCTCAAAGTCCACAAAACACATGTCGACCGGTTGGGGGAACTCCCATGCACCCTCCAGGACCACGCTGAGGGTGTAGAGCTAGTCCAATGTTCCATGACCAGGGCGAAAACCATACTGCTCTTCTTAATTCCTACTTTTGACTATCCAACATACCCTCCTCTCCAGGATCCCCAAATAGACCTTACCAGGGAGGCTTATTTGGATCACACCCTCCAGTCCCCTTTTTGAACAAAGGCAAGGTAAAGTGTTCCCCAGTGAACTGCATCCAAGTGGGGGAACACTGAATCAAACAGTCTTACTCATCATAAGGGCTCTTTGCCTTGGTCTTTCATATTACATTCCGAAATATATTTGTAGTCGTAATGTAACAATGTGGAACAGTTCAAGGGGTATGATTACTTTGTAAGCCACTGTTCATCGTAGCCCTGAATTCATGACATTAAATTTTTTTTGGAAAAAATTTTAAAATCGCGTTATTTTTAATGTCACTTTATCTGAATGATTTCTTTCGTACATGCGACAATCAGAAAGCAGTGTGGATTGGTTTTTGTTATCATTGTTGCAGTGGGTTTGATATGTATTTATTCATTGTATACATTTGTGAATTATGTTGTAGGCATACAAATATTCTTGTCCACTTTGCGAATCTTTTCAATTCTTATTTAGTTCCGTAGAAAGGAGGCTTCATAAACGTGCCCATGACAGTTTGTTTGAGCTTTGGGAATACGAAAGTGGCTGATCTTGAAACACTTATCGGTTCTCTGTCATAGTTGCAGGAAATATTGCACCAGGGATATTTAGATAAAACAATCAGTTACTACACGTATATTCTGTTCTATTTTGAAATCAAAATTATTTGAAATAGGTCTTCAAATAATACACTGGCCCAGAGTTTTATTTTTCTAATTCAGTTAGAGTAACCGTTACCCTTTGAATAAGTCTCATAACTTGTGCGAAACTCCGTTTTTATTCTTCACCATTTGCGTCATTCAATTAAAGCTCTCCTTGTTTCATCCCTCTGCCATCACACCACACTTTTTACTGCTGTAGTCCCGGAGTGGTTACCTTATCTTCACTCCACTAGCAGGAAAAAAGTTCAACTCACTTTTGTCCTGGTAGACTCCCTCCATATTGGTCAGAATTTGTCTGGTTTTGGTGGAATTAACCCTTTTTTCTCCCAGTTTTAGTCTGTTTTAGTAGGTTGGTCCAAGCAAAACGATCCATGGAGGCTGCCAAGAAGAGGGAGAGGAAACCTTAAAAGTAGTTATTTTTTTCGTTGTTGATAATAGCTGTCTGCTGATGGATGACTTGTGTATTTTTAGTCCAGGACAGCCCTCGCCTACACCCAATCTGAGGAGAAGATGGAGTTCTTGTTTCTTTAGATGTTCCAGGTGGTGCAATCTGACCAGATAAGTACATAACAAATTAAGGCTAATTTATTTGCTAATTTTGTTTATTTTAACTTGAGATTGATTATGTATATCTAGGTTTAATAGGAGGAACCCAGCGGATACATGCCCTTTTTTCTTGGGTCATGTTGGCATCTATATCTATGTTAATCATTCGGAAACCTTTGTTAAATTTTAATCTTGACTTTATTAATTCAGAAATCAAATAGATGTTTAAATATGTCATGTATATTAATTAGTTCTTTTTCTGTTTTTATTTCTGTTTTTTTTTTAATTACAGAGTCTGCGATGTGTCACACCAGATTGGATTCCAAGAACAAGTTGGCCAAATCAAAGAGCTTTGGAGAACACCTGTTGCATTTTTTGTATATAGTTTTAAATAGTTTTTCATAAATGTATATAATCATCTATGTATATATTTAAAATTGTTTCATTTATCCATAGAGGCTGATATGTCACATTAGATTGGATGTCTTAAAACAAAAGTTGGTCAAATCAAGTAGCTTCAGAAGAGAGATAAAGAAATGTTTTATAGTTTCAAATATTTTTTTCATATTTGTATATATTTATTATAGTATCATATTTATAACAAGTGGATTATCATGGCAAAAGCCATAATGTTTCACTTGTGAAAGTAAATCTGTTGGGCCTCACCTTGACGCTCAGACAACAACCCTGAGTGCCACACGGCTGGACAGGACACATGTAAAGTAAAATAAGACAATAAAATTTTTTATTTGCAGAGGCATCAAATTCTCAGTCAGATTTATTGTATTCTTTAAATGTTGTAATTTTTGTTCATTGTAAAATTTACCTGTGAAAAGTTTGTCAAAATATTTAACACAAGTTCAATATATATTTAAACTTAAATATATATTGAACACCCACTCAATATATATTGAGTGGGTTGTTTGAGTGGGTGTTTTAATTAAAACACCCACTCTGTTGTTTGAGTGGGTGTTTTAATTAAAAAATTTATTTGTTACTGTCATGAGCTCCTTTAATTTACCTTAATAAGTGACCATAGTCATTAATGTATACATTTAAAAATATCAGCATTAGCCTTTTCCCTAATTCACGCTAACATTAGCATTGTGGCTAATTTTAGCGTATGCACTAATTGTAACATACTGAATGATGTAATTCCATGTTAGCCAACATGCTACTGTTATTTTTGCAGCTGAGCTTAGCATTGATGCTACTTTTTAGCATCAGAACGCTGGGTCCAAACCGACAGGCAAACTTTGGCAGGCCCCGGTTAAATTTCTTCAGGAATTTTCTAGTTGGGGCCTGCCCATAGCAATGCATAGGGAGAGCAGTGACTTACTGCCTCCATGCATTGCATGGCAGGCACCTATTGTTCTACACCCAATTAAAACATGTGGATCGTTCCTGGCAGGGGAGTTATTATTTTTATTGGGATTCGGTGTTACCTTGACAACGTAAGTAGCAAAAGATGACCAAACTTTCCAAATGCCGAAAACTAGAGTGTGACTGCTGCTCCGCTAGAGTGCGAGAGAGAGTGGATTTTTCACCCCCTCAATAATTTTGAAATCACCCTCACGTCCACAAATATCGCCCTATTGGTATCAAACTCGGTCATGACGCATGCCTGCTCCCGTAAAATGTTTTCAAAATTTTGCTAGGGCTTACGGTTTTCTGTCAAGGTGCTTCAGAGCGAAGTGATGCGACAGGGGAAGCTCACGCTCTGGACCATTGACTTTCATATATTTCTGAAAAATATCCTCTTCCTGATTATCATGTGATGATCAGGAATAGGATGGCCCCCTGATCACATCAGGGGGCCATCCTCTTCCCCCTGATATGATCAATGGTGGCCTAAAACCACCTGTGTGGTTATTTTTTTCGCCTAATAAGCACAGCACCCTCTGTATACTGTGCGAAATGCCATCAATATTAGTGAAGACGCCAGTCTGTTGAGCTCTTAATAAGATGCTCAAGATCTCTTCATAGCGTTGCTCAAGAAAATCCAAATCAAATTGTGAGGCATTAGCCTCAAAATTATTAGACAGTCATTGGCATTGAGTGTAGAGATAGTGCATCAGTTGATGGCTGTGCTGGTTGTCTTCAGAACTGAAATGAGAAATACAGCTAAAATTATTAATATTGGATATATCTACTGCAAAATACAATCTAAAGAAGCCGAATCAAATTGTATGTGAAACTATTGTCAATTTTCACTTTCTTATACGTGACTTTAACATTGTTATGAGTTTTTTTTTTTTTTATCATTCTGAATATATCAAGTGTCATAGGACTGAAGAAGGATTTTGTAAAAAAAAAGTGTTAGTAAAAGCATAAGCTACTTAGGAAAAGACAGATATGGAATATTTATCTCATACTGGGTCACATCTGATTCTTTGTAAAGCTGGAAACAAAAGGTTGATTTTTGTACTTTCACACACATGGGATTTTTAACCTGGATTATCACTCACATACAGTAACGAGAAAAAAAGCCAAATATTACATATAATGCAAAACATTTGATAAACAGAACATTGAAGACCCCTTGTTGCACCCTTGACATGCAATGTTGCATGATCGTGATATTTTTCTTGTATAAACAACCACTGTTAAATCATCCTTTGAGAACATTTCATTAAAGAGTCCTCCAAACACATAGAGATGTTAACAATTTAGTAGCTAAATTTCCTGTTTTAAGTCTGAGTCCCTCGACTGGAACACGGTGAGCTAAATGGTAAAACAGAATTTAACGAATGCTTGAGACAGATAATTTGCCCCCAGAAATAGTAAAAATCGAGTTACTCCAATCATTCGAGGAATCGTTACTGCTCTACTTTAGATACACTTTAATATGTGTATTAAAGTGAAATACAATGTTGAATCCCTGCTTTTTGTATTGCGCTAGCCTCGCCCTGTTCTTTTTTTTTCTCTATGTTCACTCAATTGGATTCACAACAAGGGCGGCCATTTTCCTAAGCACTTGCATGCTCCACCTCAATCACGGTATTAGTTGATCCCAACTAAGAGACAACGATGCTCACCTTCAGATATCTATTACTGGATAATTTCAGTGTAGCTTTGTCGTCCCAGCATATGATAAAAAAAATATAATTACCACGTCGCCATTTTCACCCTGGTGTAGTACCGATTGCGTCTCAATCGAAGCAACAGCAGGTGGTGTCGTCGTCGTCTTCTTCTTCTTTTTAATGGCGGTTTTAAAGCCACTTTTGGCGCATTACCGCCACCTATTGGAGGTAATGCGCCATTACCTTCAACAGGTGGAGGTGGGCTTTGTAGGAGCCTTCAAGTGTAGTAGGGGCTGTAACATTTGAAGTCTCCTACAAATGCGTCCTCCTTGCCCTTCTTCGTACTGGGACGGGTCCGATGGATTCTTCTCAACCCACCCTATCCCGAGATAGGGATATATTGTATTTTTGTACTGTAATAAGTATATTCATGAAAGAGAAGTGTTAATTAGAGAGGTAGATAGGGATAAAACTAAACAAGATATTAGGGAAATGTTTCAGAGATCATGTAGAGGTGTAGTTTTTAGCATTTTTATTTTTTTTAAGAAGAACGAATGTTAGTTTTAGTATTAGCATATGATCCATATTCCAAACTGAAAGGTGGCGATAATGCACCTAAAAGTTGTTTGCAAAGCCCTATAAAAAAAGAGAAGAAAACAAAGAAAACCCACAATGATTGGTTCTTGCGCCCTTTTGTTCTTTGTACAACCAATCACTGTAGGATCACTGAGTCCGCCAATTACTCTGTTGAAGGTGGAAAATTTCGCGCTAAATCTCATCTTTAACGCGGCAGTGTGTTGAAAGATAAGATCGCACTTGTGAACATTTCTTAAGATGAAAATATGAAAATGTTTATTTTTTAACAGTTGTATTGTACAGAAGTATATTGCTATGACAGAGGGAAAAGAAGTTCTAGCGCTATCACGTTACTACGTGATAGTTATGTTGGATAAACATGATATGTTCTTGTACAAATGTGACATGTATCTAAATGTGATAGTTGTGTTGGATAAACGTGATATCTTTCTTGTACAAATGTGACACATATCTACATGTAATAAACATGATAGTTTTATTTTATAAACGTGATAATTTCATGCTCAGGAAGTCACGGTAATATGCCTTTTGTGCAGGCAAGTACTAAGGCTAGTACAGTGGCTAACAGGAGTTGATCAAGTTTTTCTCCATGCTTGGTCTAAAACCTGGATAAATAGACGCTGCTTTGCATTGTTGTTGAAACCATTAATAGTATGCACACTCTGAGCAGAAGACAAAGACAAGTGTGAGTAACCTATGTATAATCTGCATGATGGACTTTTAAGATGTACTGTGCCATTTACTAAATCTACATTTGTCCTATTAACAGTCCTGAAGAAATGCGAGAATTGCTGCATCAAATGCGGCTTACAACAGTTCTGATGCTGGAGAGGATGGGGCAATTTCAATCTCCTGCACAACAATGCAGCCCTGCACCCGAAGGGAGTTCTGTCTCTTCTCTCCCCGCTGTATTCCAACCTTGTAACACTGCCTTTCCAACAACTGCATCACAAATGTCATCTGCACCACCTAGACACCACCTGCCTGTTCCATCTTGCCACACCATTTCCGCGCCAAATTCTCATATCCAACCTGCCCCGACTTTCCACTTCCAAACTGTTCCACCTCGCCACACTTTGCATCAGCCCCGACCTGACAGTGTTCAGGCCCACTTATCAAGGTTGTTTCGGCCCCAGCAAGGAAGAGCAACCAGTAGGGTTAGAAAAAGGAGGCGAGAGACCCCATGGACACATATTTTTATTTGTCTGCCTGAGGTCCAGTCCAGTGTGATGCACACAATTGAGGAGACTTGCTATTACTCAGCCTACTCAGTACGTTTATCCGTGCATATATGTACACAGATGTACAGGAGTGTATGAATGTATATAAGCATGTTTATTATCTTTTTAATATGGAATTGTACAATTACTTCTTTCTTAATTTGCTTTACTATTCTCTGACAGGCTCTTAGAGGGATTGGAGTGCCTGAAGGTGGCAGAGGCAATGAGGAATCATCCTGACATCCTTCGCCAGATCTTTGTCTCTGGACACAACCAGCTCACCGTCCAAAACATGATGAGTCTTTTTGAGTCTTCTCCCCACCTGGCAGCAATGCCCGACGAGCCGAAAATTTGACAGTAACGTTTTGGAGGGACTGGCTAATTGAAGTAGGCGGTATGTACGTTTGCTATGCACAAGATTACTAGGTCATATTTACAAAACTTTTGACAAAAGTAATCAAGTATTATATTGTTGTTTTTCCTTTAGATGGTTCATGAGCAATCAGCCTCCAAAATGTCTTGACTTTTGTCTCTGGAAAGGACCAAATCCTTCCACTGGGCTTCCCCGAGAGGCCTCAGATTGAATTTCTTCATGCCCCGCATGAAAATGGTTCTCGCTGGCGCTATCCTGAGGCCAACACATGCAGTGTTGTTCTTAGACTTCCTATTCATGACACGTTTGAAGAGTTTCAAGAATAAATGGAGTCTGGAATTATTCAGTCACCAACTTTTAGTTTTGTTTAAATGTTTTTTTATTTTTGTTGTCTTTTTTTGTTATTAGCATTAGTAAGTTTAATGTGTTAGGAATTCTGTTAGGGTTGCACCATTTCACATTGTTGCACTAGTTTTACTAACTTACCTTAACATAAAACTGCATTTTTTTTATTTTTTTCCATTTACCTTTTTTATTAATTATTATTTTAATAATTATTATTTGTTCATCAAATTGTAAACAGTTCTTTGTTCACAATGTTATAAAACATTTTCCTCAAAAAATGTGTCATTATTGTGGCCTATAATGACACATGAGGACAAAACATACTAAACATCACAGTTCTCAATAGAATAAGTGAATGGTTGACTAGAGGAGAAACATTTTTTCTTAATTTATATAAAAACAACATGATTTTTCTATTTCTTTATTTTGGCTGTACAGATAACTGTAATACCTGTACAGGTACTCACTGAAATTATGTCTGGGGTTTTAAATAAGATTCCAGGGAATTTGAATTTGCAAAGGCGTATTATTGTGAAATAGACTGATCCAGCAGGTGGCGATAATGCGTGACATGGTTCATGGAAGAATCGTGTTGAGTTATTTCCGGTTCAGCGGGCGGGAGGGTGTGCGTCGGTGCTCGGAGGATCATGTTAAAGATCCTCTTTAACGTAATTCTTTTTAATGTTTTCAATCAGTTAACAATCTGGTGGCCCAGACACTAGAGATCGTGTAAAGCAGTCTGGATCCTTCCAGTGCGAACACACATGGTAAATAGCATGAACTCCGTGGTGTTATTTTTTAACAGGCCTATGAAATGAATCCCTCCGTCCCCTCCTCCTTGCCCAACGCCCATTATCCCGAGGTTGTTTGGGCCAGCACCCCCTCAACCTCGTTTGCTGCCCTGATTAATGCCTAAACAAAATACGAGGTAGAAATCTAAGCATGAAGAGAACAGGCAACAGCAACACTGACCAACGACATGAACCAACAGCATGGGACCAATCACAGAAGTTACATAAAAAAACAACTGCGAAGGGTTCGCTGATTTACTGCAGATGAATTGACAAGAAGACAGCGAGTAATAACCACAACGCAGCAAGAGACATAACATATGCAGCATTTGCAGTGAACACATATGCAGCATAGACATATGCAACATCTACATATGCAGCGAACACATATGCAGCATAGACATATGCAGCAAACGCATATGCAACTTCTACATATGCAACATCTACATATGCAGCAAACGCATATGCAACATAGACATATGCAGCAAACACATATGCAACATCTAACATTTGCATCACCTACATATGCAACTTCTACATACAGCATCGACATATCCATAAAGCACTAAGACCATAGACATCAACCAAAGTCACATAGCAACGACATAGACCAACAACATCTACACATATGACTTCTACTTATTTTTGACACAAATGGAACCCCATAAAAAAACAACTGCATATTCAAACTCTGAAAAAGTAACACTTTTGAATTTGCTGTGTATAATGGCAATCTGTGATTCGCTGTGCCTCATGATGCCTTTAGTAAATTCAAACTCTGTGTGCCTTTACCAGCAGCTTGGGAACATCCTAGCCAAGGTCAAAGTGAATGTAGAAAGGAGCAAAAAATGTTGGATTAGAAAGTGTGATAAGAGTGAGACTATGTCAACGTGGATATTAGCTTTGAAATGTGGCTTTGTTTTACTCAGAGGGTTTCAGTCTCTACAAATGCATTTGAATTGGTTTACCACTTTTCTGACCCAGTTTATATGACGTGTGGAGAAGAGTGAGTGGGGAGCATTTAAATGCAAGAGATGACAACATGTTCGCCCCCGCATATGCAGACTATGTGACTTCTCTCGCTCGCTTTCACACAATGGCTCCTTCCCTCTTCCTCACGCTGTTTTTTTTTCCGGTTCTTTTCTCACCCTTTTTCTCTCTCGCTCTCTTTTCCGCCCTATTTTTTTTTCTGGTCGTTATATTAGCATAATGCACGCCTTGCCTGCCAGTGTAGAGGAGCAAATCCGGCCCACACTTCTCTCAGCCTCACGCTGTTAAGGCACCCGACAACGGGAGTATTCCTCGCTTCTCAAATTTGGGACGTTGCTGACAGGATTATAATTAATGGAAAACAGGGGACCCACAGTGAACTCGCAACAAGTTAACTTTGCATCGCTGCATTTAGAGGCGAGTCTGGTGAAGGCCAGGGACTCTGGTTAAAGTGCTTAATTTGCATAAACTCTCAGTCTGCTAGCTTGCATGTTATAGTAATACCAACTGGGAATGCCAGGCACATAAACACAACACACTGACAGGCTGTCAACTTCAAATTAGATTAAACTCTTTTCCCTGCGCTGTTCTTTTAAGCCAAGCAGGGAGATGAATATAGATAACTCCAGTCACAGGAAGATGAAAATATTTTAGAAGGAAGGTTACATTATGGAGTCCATTATGTAGTTGGTTTGTGCTGTGAAAATACGATTATTATGGTCGGAATGTACAGTTCCACCATCCAATCTAATCATCAGCACCATCACTATATACTTCTGATGTTTAATTAATTATAATTAATTGCAGTGTTTAACTATTTTTAAATGCTTCTAAAATCAGATTCTTGTTGGTGCAAATTTAGCTCAATCTTTACAAAATCTTTTAGTTGGATTTGTTTTGTTAGCTAGATAAATATAAGCTGTTGTGTAATATGTAATAATTAACTATGAATGGGTGGGTGTGCATGGGTGTGTGTGCATGTGCCAGTGATTAAGTCTGTACTTATGCTTGTGTATTGTGATTAGAAATGAACTTGTAGTGTTATATTTTTTGTTGTATTTCATTATTGTAATATATATCCATTTGTATAACCTTTAAGGTTGCAGATGTGAATAAGTTCATGTTATAATCTGGTATCTGTAATCAAATGGTGACATTTGTTTGAGTTGTACATCGTTCCTTTCTAAATAAAGTTTATTACTATTATTTGATGAAGATTTTATTAATATATGTGATTTTGTACTTTATGAGTCTACATATTTCATTTCATTTTCTCTAAAACTTTTTAATAATTTCTCAACTCTTCTTGGATATCAGATGGACATTGGCTTAAATATAGTGAAGATAATTAAATCTTTAATTGAGTTAATTGCAGTACCTGCTATTAACTGACCACAGGCAATCACATTTAATAGAAAAACAAAATGACTAAATCGCTAATGAGTTCTACAACAAATATATTGTCAAGTTGTGGTGAAATGATGGACCCAAATGCAAATGAGACAAAGGCACTGAGAAGATGAGAAATATTTCATAAAGAAATAATTTCATTAAACTTACAAAGACATGAAGAACAGCCTTAGCTGGTCTGCGCATACAGAGATGGAAAACAATCATTCAACCAATCCTGCTGTTGTCCTCTATATTTCAAACCAGTCAAGTAATTCTCAGATCATGCTACAGGGCTATTCTTTCAGTTTAGTTAAAACCATCTTGACGTTTTCGTTTAGTTTCAATGCAGATTAGTTAGTCCAGCAAACTAAAGCAAAGGCCCATCTCAGAGCAGCCAAAACCAAAGCTAACCTCTACTGCTTATAGACAAATTTACATTAGCTTGCCATCAACAAGGCATTTCGGCTCACAGAATATTTTCTTGTTTTCTGACTAATCTCTCCACTCGCAAGTAGATGCTCACCTGACACCAACAATAGAGGAACTTCTCCAGTATGCTGCTCACTGAGAACTTCAACCAAGTCATCTTCACCATTGGACACATGGCTGTATTAAGTTGCTGCCATGTGATTTGCTTTGAAACTGAAAACATGTACCTAATAAAAGTGGGTACTTATTAAGACATATTAAACCCTCCACAATGAAAGATTAAAAAAAAGTTCTTTCAGCATTAAAATAAATTGTCTTTGTTTTAAACTCCTGATGTACTTGTTTTCACTCAGTTTTTTTTTTTTGGATCATAAAACAGTCTTTAAATGTGACAGTTACCTCCTGGATGCTTGTCATATTTCTTAAAAACACATTAGAGTGATTCATCGGCCGCATTTCAGGGTGTAATGTTTAACATTTTGAGACCAATTTCTACAAACACACTGTATCTTCCTGCAGCAACAGTTACAAGCAGAACAAGGTACCAGAAAAAGAAATGTGCACAAAGTTGCTTGGTCTCTGCAACAACACACTGAGAAAAACGGTCCCACAATTGAAAAACATCAAATCCCTCCTTGCAAGCTGTTCAATCAATACAGCATTTGTTTTGTGAAGAAAGACATTTTCTGCCTGTCTGGGGTGGAAATAGCCTGAGAATTAACATGTTTTCCAGTCGTGAGAGAGGAACTTTAGCCAGGAGGTCAGAGTGGCTAACAGGATTATCATGCATGACTTGAATTGCATCTGAGCAGTAATATTGTTGTGACATTCTGCGTAACAGACCTGACCGCAATTTCACAAAAGTCAAGGTTGACTGTCCAAACAAGGCCTAAAAGGTCATTTAAAGGGATAAAAAATATTTGCATAAAATTATGCAACCAAAAACCATATCTGTGACTTGAACACCACACTATGCAGCTTGATTCAGAGCACAGTTTTATCACTATTAATGATAAAAAAGTAAAAAAAAATATTTTATAGAGGCAGCAAGGAGTACAGTATATGACTCTATTCATCTGAAGGTCATTCCACAGCAGCTCTGTAACAACCTCTGAGTTTATGAATGCAGCGTTTTGGAGAATTCTTGCAGGGATTGCTTTGACCTTAATGAGAACATACAAATTCAACAAAAAACTTGCAAATAAATAAAATAAATTGCACTGTGAGGCAACAAGTGGTACAGAATAAAATGTATCATCTACCTCTGATCAGTTCAGCTGAAGACTCCACTGAAGGTCATTCTAAAGACTTTAACAATCGAATGTCAATGAGGGATTGTTCAACTGTCAAGCTTTACAATCTCAACATTGGGTACAGTTCCCAGCAAATGTACTCACACAACATAAACTTTTAATAAATTCTACTGTGATTTTCTGAGATGGACCAACATAGTGAGTGGTTGTGAAGCTGAACTAAACAAACACACTGCATCTTCCTGCAGCAACAGGATACATTTTAAAGATTTTTACCATCCATCCATCTTCTGTTCACCCTTGTCCCTTAATAGGGTCGGGAGGGTTGCTGGTGCCCATCTCCAGCTACGTTCCGGGTGAGAGGCGGGGTACACCCTGGACAGGTCACCA
>CAEGAE010028832.1:0-38564 GCA_903067095.1 Girardinus metallicus | reverse complement strand
ATATATATATATATATATGTGTGCGTGTGTACATATATACAGGGTGCAAAGCAAGTTGAGGTACGCCATAAAAGACTTGCAGCTCTATTGCAGCAGACAGTGATTATGGAAATGGAAAATGTTGGTTTGTTTGAACTTTTCAGATTTGCTTTTGTAAGGTCTCAAAATTTGGAAAAAGTTGAAGAGCTGTGAAAGTTTTTGCAAGACACAGAACACAGGTTAAGCTTACAAAGAAATACAGTAATCCAGTTTAAGTCCTGTGAGTTCAGGCACAACCAATAGTACTTAGCAAATTTATTCTGTGAGTAAAGACTAATAAAGAATCATAGAAGACCGCAAAGTAATATCAAAATTTACTGTGATTTTTACCTATTATCAGTGAAGATGTTGTCATGTCAATGTGTGAGGCTGAAACGTCTGTTGTATTTTTCCATCTTAAACACATTTTGAATCATCCCTCACACATTTTTCCACATGAATGTTCTTGTGAGCAACAGTGTTGAGCAATAGTGAAAGTGAATCATAATTGATGTTCATTATACCAGCTTCTCCTGCTAAGACATGAACGTTTTGATAAAGCCTCTTCTATCCAAATATTTACTGCCTCAGGTGAAAGTCAACAAGTCTAGAGAAATAATTAAGCGCTTGTACAAAAAGTGGAAACACTCTCACTTAAAGATGTCTTAATGTCAACACTTTAGTGTTTTTTTTTTAAATTTTGTAATTTTTTTTAGGCTTTTCACATTTGAGTCAAAAATACTCACAGTGCGTTTTGTAATAACTATAACAGCTTGCCACGTAGTTTGGGGCGAATATCTCTAAAGATGACTGTGGCGCCCTCTGCTGGATCGTACACGCAATCACAATTTTTATTTTTATTTTTTTTAACTTGTAGCACATCGAACGTGAAGTTGGAATAATAAATTCGTTTTCATTTGAATTCCAAATGTACCTAATCCCAAAATGATTCTTTCTCCTGGCAGGTTTAGATTAAAAGTAAAGCTTTTAAATGGAGCCACATACTAGTTTTTATTGGAAAGCATATAAATGTTTACCAGAATATAATATTTCTAGGTTTTACTTACATTTTCTGTAAAGGAGCATTTGTGAAATTATTTACATCTTTTGAAAATTACGATTCTGCAGAAAATTCACTTTATATTGGGAACAGGTGTTTCCATCAATTTAACAGGTGAAAAAAGGAGCTCTGCTGTTGGATTGTGGCAAGTTATCACTGAAACAAATGCTCATTGAGAACCTGCAGCTGAACAGTGTGGAAGCTCACAACTTGTAAGAAGGGTACAAGGCTATATGTGTGTCCTCATGTTCAGTGGTCAGTGCAAAGTTGTGTTTAAAAATCCAAAATGTACAACATCTAATGGGATTTTGTAGGAAGTCATGGTCTCAGAAATGAAAAAGAATGTAGGATTACTACTGAGGATTCAAGAATGAGACCTTTAGTCCTCTGCTTTGTGGCAAGATGAAATAAAAATCATTTAGACAATGATGTCTTCAACTGGTGTTAAAACTGAAAGCAATCCCAAGAACACCCCCCCCCCCCCAATCCTGTGCAATATTTCAAACGTAATGTCCGAAAATGTTGAATCTTTGAAGCAGCTAAAATTGCGTATGTATCTCAATAAACAAACTTAGCATTCAATGAGTGAGAGAGTGTGTGTAGTCCTATATAAAACAACATCCAAATGAAAGCGTCTTCTTGTATTGGAAAGGATCATCTGATAAACTAATTGTACTGAAAGGCCACAGTTGTACCATTGCTGATTTAAAATCATTAAGAGGGCCTCACTCTGGGTGCTTTGACTCACTGCTTTCCTCTTGGTAAAAGGTGGCTGTGCAAATCATGCAATAAAAGATTAATTTACATAAAGGCTTTTTGCACATCCACTAAGTGTTATTAACTTTATTTGCATGGGGATATGTGTTAAGTATTAACAAATATTGTATACTTTAACATAAAGTTTAGGCTAATTAGTAAAACCAGTCCCTATTTGTGTTTTTGATTATTGGAAGAGAGGCTTTAATATGCAGTTTTGCAAATGGTGGCAGTATTGTAGAGAAATCTGTATTTTTTTTGTTTTGTTTTCTTACTTCTGTCCAGGGCCTGTTAACCCTATGACCTTATCTCTGGAAAGCAAAAGACAATTATTAATGTCTTTTATTCTGTTAGTCTAGCTAAGAGAGGACGTCTTATTTACTGTTGTGGATCTCTGGTTTATTTAGAAAAATGGTCTCCAGACAAATAACTAAAATCAACGTGTGTGATGCATGTGACTGGACAGGTCTTAAGTTTTCCCTTTCTCATCTTTACACACTAGATGGTGCAGATGCACTGTTAATAGAGACTACCATGAAGCGGCTGCAACACATACAACCTGCTCAGCGGTAAAGAAATCTAATGCAGTAAAGAAACCCAAATGGTCTTTAAATTTTAAAAAAGCCTAATTCTGTGAGCCTTCACCATGTTAGTTATAGAAATCTTCCTCTGACTTAAATGATAAATCAGAGATATCAATAGTTGAGCCCCAAAATGTTCATACACCTGCCAGAGTTGGATTAATTTTTTTAAAATTTAACTGGGACGCTTTTGGGACGCTGATATATCTCTGAATATATAAAACAATGTTAAGAGACTATCAATTTTTTGGGAGAGGTGCAGAGGGGGAAGATTAATCTGTTCATATTTACATTTTAATAACACAGAAAGGTTCAGAATCTTTTTTAGACTTACATTCTTAATAGTCAAATGAAAAATCTTTGCTGGTGTTATACAGTTAAACTTCTCTTCTAATTGATGGCCATCTTTTTGCACATTTTCTTTGGTATTCTGACAATGTAGAAACTCCAAAACTTAGGGGTCGCAATGCCTCCTTTCTATTGCCCTAATCTTTAGCTACCTCCTTCAAATTTGAGTCAGGCCACTGACTGGGAACCTGCTATTTCTAGTCAAAAGAAACATGCTGGTCAAAGTAAAATAATACTCAACTTCCTGGATGCAAATATGCCCAGACTGCTTGTCTGATCAACGTCAAATCACCTTGTTAAGCAAAAGATTCTCAGATGGCCATTTATAATTTTAAACAAAATAAATGTTTATACATTTAAACTCTCCAACTAAACAGAAATTTTTTGTGTGTTTTCCATGATAGATGAAGAAGGTTACCATCAAACTAGAGACGACCTTGAGCTTTAGAGTGATTTAAAAGAGCTTCATAAACGCTCTGCAGCCTGTCATGGTCGTCTCTTGATAACAGACCTAAAAGCTGGAGTAATGTCCAGCCTTCCTTGATTATGCATATTTATGACACCTCAAGAATTCTTCTCACTTTTTATTTTTTTTATTTCCAGCGGGTGAGGAGGGCAAATGGTGATAAATGGCAGAATTTATTCACTTAAGGAATAAATTCTTTAATCAGGAGAGAGCATTTTCATGAGATTGGTGGACCAGGCTGCTGGAATTCTTAAATAATTTAACAAAATCAATTTTATATGTAATATGATCACTTACCCGCAAAAACATCTAATCCTCAAGGAACCACTGAAGCCATAAGCGCTTGTGCTGTAATTAAGGGATAATAAATACAACTGCGTTAGTCTGGGGAAAAGTAACTGCAGGTGGCACATGCAACATTGCAGGTTTTCAACAAGCAGACTACCTACTGGACCATTATTATACACTTAGGCTAGCTGCACTGGGCTTTTGTTGAAGTGCTCAAGATAACACAAAGGGAAAACTTCAAACGGGGCTTCTTATTGTGCTCAGTTCTTCTGGGCAAGCTGATTACAGTTAAGGATAAAAGTTGTTCCTATACAGTAAACTAATGCGGGGAATCAGAGTGCACTAATTAAGTCATGGGGGGATATGAGGCGGTCTGCTTGGATGTTCTCCCCCTTCCCGCCCCAAACACCGGGACCGTAGGGGTTTACTGGGAACTTTTTTTTTTTTTTACAGCCCAACAGCAAGTCAGCATCAAAGGTGTTTATTGTCAGCTGAGTGTCCGGTAGAGGCACGAACCGCTGGATCTTCGCCGCCGCCTGGGAGAAGAAGCAGAAGCTGTGCAGCTTCTCTTCCTCGTTTGTCTATTCTCCTCCCGTCTTCTTTTCTCCATCTCGCTGCCCCTGCCTGCATGCCACAGCCAGGAAAGCAGCACCAAATATCAACTTTTTTACATCAGCTTACTTTTTTCGCATTGCTTGAAAGTAAATGCATGGGGATATTTTGGGTGTAGTAACTGCAACTGCGTCCTTTCCATTCATGCTTGTAAGAAATTGGGCACTTTATGAGTCTATTTACTGCAAAAAACAGTGAACCTGCGACCCTGACCTTAGTATCAGAGAAGTTACGTGCAGTTTTAAATATAATTTCAATACGTTATAATTAAAAGTGTTTAATTGGATGGCTTGTGATCCCAGCTCTGAATAGGTACGACTGAAGTGCTCCTGCTTTTGTTTTTTTCCAACCTCAGCAGAGACGCTGAATGAACCCACCCTGAAATTAACACATCAATTTGTATTGTGAAAATATTTGAGAATTCTGCCTTTTGTGTGTTGTAAGTATATGGTATATTATTTTTTCCCCTATCTTTTTAGTAGTATATGAAGGGATGAGGCTGTTGACATTACATACTTTTTTATTTCATGTGGGCTGGTTTCGCAATCTGTCCTTGGGCTAGCCTGTCCTCTTTGAGCTCCTACATAGCCTTCTTTCATTCACTTCTGCGTGTTTCTTTTATATTTCACATAGAGAGCACTTGCCTATAATCTGATCTTGGGAGTCAGAATGTTTTGATTCATTTAAAACTCAGCGAAGCCTTCATATGATCAAAATGGTGAAGTATGTCCACACACATGCAGTTGTTTCATTTATTTGCATGTCCAGGAGCAGAGCACTATATGAAGGAAAAAGTCATATAGTATTTATGACCCTTTAACTTTTCACTTTTTTTTCATGACAAATGTGTCATATTAGGATTTTATCTCAAAGACTAAGTAGAGGATAATTGCCAGATAGAAGGAAAAGTATGGATTTTTCATATTTTTACAAAAGAAAGTTTATAAAGTGTGGTACACATTTTTATTTACCCACTTTACTTAATGCTGTAGGTTTTTTTTTTATTTTTTTTTTGCAAATTGTAAATTAGACTTTATTTTTGCTACTCTTTCATTGAAGTCATATAAAACTTTAAAAGCACTCACAGATCCACTCTGATAGTTAATAATTGTTCTATCAACAAATCCTCTCACCTGAGCTGTGGATCTCTGTAACTCCTCCAGAGTTACTACAGGCTTCTTGGTTGTTTCTTAGGTTAATGCACTCCTGTCCCAGCCCGTTGATTGACACATCCTTCTACTTACCTCCACATCTTTTAAACTTCTCCACAACTTTATCTCTGACCTATCGGAAGTGTTTGTTGGTCATCGTTGTTCTTTATAGTGCTCAAACAAACCCTAAAACCTTTTACAGAACAGCTGAATTTATACCAGGATCAGTGGATTTTGTTAATTGAGTAGGTGGTTGTGTCAAATCTTATTCCATGGTTATACAGTCACATAGTCTGTGTACAATGTCATGCTTTTCAGATTAATTATAAAATTGTTCATTCATGGATCATTCTCTCGCTCTACATCACATTTATGTGCTGCTTTGTGATGCTTTGCCACATAATATTCCAATAAAGCGCATTTATGGTTAAAGTGTGGCAAAATCTGAACTCATTTAAGGTATATAAATAACTTTTGAAAGACAAACATTTCTTAGGCAATGTAAAAATCACCATGTGGGGATCAAGCAACATTTTGTTTTTACTACACTTGTTTAATAACCACAGAGTTGTCTTTTATATTTAGCTGTGCCTGTTTGTAGTGGTTAACACACAACCAAGCACAGACACATGTAACTTAACTTCCGTTTTTTTTTTAACATTTGTGAAGACCAGTCCCCCTTCTTGTATCCTTTTTTGCAAATCACAATTTAGTACTCCAAGAGTTAAAGCGTTCTTTCAGCCCACTTGGAGTGTATGCGTGTGTGTGTGAATGTCAGAGGGGGGTGGGTGGTTAGAGTGTCTGGTAGAAAACCTTTAATCCGGGTGCTGTCAGGCCCAAACTCGGCTTGACGTCCCATTGATGTGGAACAGAACAAAACATAGGGCCCCTTCCTAAGCTCCCACTGGCTCAAACACACACTCACGCGCATGCACACACTGACCCTCTTTAAAGCACCCAGCTTGGGCCCCCACTTTCCAACCAGGCAGGGCATTACTCAGCCTAAGCACATGCGCGTGCATGCACAAACCCACTCGCTCTCACACACATACATGTACATGCATAGGAAGATGCAGAAACTGAAACCGAAATGGGAGGGAGAAAAAAAAGAACTTTTTGCAGTTGCAGGTGGATACTTGCTGAAGGACCCACCTTATAGAATAGGTTTAAATTTATTGCTACAAATAAACCAAATGCGACGGTGACACCACTGACACCTGCTTTTTCAAGTGAGCAGCTACACAGGGTTAGCAGAAGCCAGCTAAAAGTGTTTATTCAACAAATGGTCATTACTGCCCTGATTGCAGAGTGACCGTCCAGCAGAATCTTTCATTAAAGTTACTTTGTAGAAAATGAAGCAGAAAGACACACAGGCTGACCGTCAGAGAAAGTTGCATGAAATAAAATGAACCAGTCTGAACCAGAATTTATTCGAGTTAATGGTCTGGAGCTGTGAGAAGCTGTTCTCTGACCAGCCAGTAGGTGGAGATAGTCCTATTAGAAATCTATGAATCAAAGGCCTCTTAAACCTGACATAAAGGTTCAGGCATTTGGTTCAGAAGGTCACTTTCAGATTTTTAGTAAAGGTGGTCCATAATGCTTGGATTTGATTAAAGTACTCCTATTGTAAGTAAAATATCGCCATCTGTTATGCATAACCACTCACACCTACTATGTGGTCAGCTTGTTTCAGTCCGGTGTTTTCTCCAGGATAAAACCTGCTCCTCGTTTCCTCTTTTAGGTTACAAAGATCTTTAATCCCGCCGTGCTGGCATTCCGTCGGCCGCGTCTCGGAATGCCAAAACTCCTGGGTGAGATGTTTGTCTGGGCCAGGCTGCAGTATGGGGAAACTTGAACAGGCCCAACAAAAATGTTTTTATTGACGGGTGAAAGCAGTCAGACCGACAGCGGCGATTGGCTGTAATTGGTCGGCAAGTCAGCGCCGCGTTTGAAATACCCTATGTAAAGTAGCAGCCTTTAAGAGCAGACACACACATACACACGCACACACACGTACGCCCACCCCTGTTTTCCCCCTCCAGTTGCCTTAAGAGAAGCCAGATGGGCCACGGGGAAGCAATCACCTCTCTATTTGTCTTGGTGCTGATCAGGTTAGTGAAGTGTTCTCAGGCCTGGCCAGAAGTCGACACACTGCTGCCTGTTGTCCTCGCTGCTCTCTGCACTGCGCGACTCAAGCCAGCCGGCCCGGTCAAACCTCTGTGGGACTGTCTAAACAGCTGTGCTGAACGCTGAGCAGAGGGAAATGGCCTGTCACCATTAGAAGAGCAGCAAAAGTTGGCGGACATGATTGTGCCAGAGCTGGGCACTTGACGTAGGTGAAGCGAGAGGGAGAGAGCAGTGACAAGAAAAAGTAGAAGTGATTCTAGAGTGGACAATTTATACAGTAATTAGGATCTTTTATGTTAGAAATTAGTGCAAAATCTGCTGCCTCTTTGGGTATTTTAGACTCTTACTTTAAGTCAGAATTTTTAAAAAGGCAGTCGACATTTCCAGATTGAGCACAATCAACTTTTTTGAGTTTTATGTTTTGCTATAATGTTATTCCCTCATCAAAACATACCTGGACTGTTGCTTTAATTCTTTCATGCATGTTTGAAAAATCAATGAATGTTCCATGCCTAAATACTTGCTCATACAAACAGCCACCTA
Organism: Girardinus metallicus; assembly: GCA_903067095.1. Taxonomy (NCBI): domain Eukaryota; kingdom Metazoa; phylum Chordata; class Actinopteri; order Cyprinodontiformes; family Poeciliidae; genus Girardinus; species Girardinus metallicus. The sequence continues at coordinate 30,614 of CAEGAE010028832.1, read as the reverse complement.
ATTTCTCCAGCTGAGCTTCCACCTCACAGAGCACCACTCCCTCATGACTCCCCTACTCCTTCAGACTAGTGGCAGAAGCAATTGGCAAACACCAGGTGGAAGTGTGAGTGTGCTGAGCTCGTCATACAATTCTCTCGCTTTTGTGCTGCTTCAGGACATATTAAGTTACTTTTGTTGTGATACTACTGTTATATTTTATTAGCCTTTTTTCATCACTTGAGATCAGCTAACCATCTGGAAATTAAAGTTCAATACTTTCAATACTCGATGATTATTTGCTGAATTAATTAGATAATAGGTCCTGTCTTCAGTTTCAAGGTTCTGGCATACCCAGGATAGTAGAGCATTTACATGGGGTAGCATAGGATTAAGTTATGTTATTATTCAGCTAACTCTGACATTTGAGTCTCAGTAGCAAAGGTGGTGCAGATACACCTTTGCCTGTTGATACGTCCACATGCGTGAGAGCTGTGGCACATGATGTCATAACAATTTTTCAACATGTCCAAAAAGCCAGGGGCAGTTTGGCTTCTGTGGTGATCCAATAATGACCTGTTAAATGCATAGCATGACAATGACATCATTTTCCTTTGGCATCTTGTCTGCCTTTGCTTTTGAAACTCAGAAATTTAACAGTGTGGTGGGAATATTACTAATTCTTAAAACAGCTAACCTATTGACTTCTTGAAACTTTAACTTTCCCAACAACAAATAGCATTGTTCTCTCTTAGTTTGACTATAGTAGACTGCTGTTGACAGCTCCATTTACTAATTAGAAAAAAATCAATAACTTTGACAAGTCAGTGATAAGGGCCGATCAATGTGATAACTGACTGGTCATCAGACTGTTTTTTTCTTTTTTTTGGTGGATATGAGGTTGGATGAGTTTGAACAGCGGATATTGACTTACTGCTGCTAACTAAGCGGTTGATAAGTTAATATGTAAATGTTTGGGTCAACTAGAAAGTTGGTAGCTGACATCTTTCGTCTGTTGATATGGACACCAGCAGTTAGCAGTGGGTCAGTGAATGGGAGGTGTTTAGGCAGCGGCAGCATGTGGGAAAGAGAACATTCCACCCATTGAATGCGCAGATGGTTTGATTTAGAGCAATCCAATGAGCACCAGACACTGAGCAGTGACAGTGTACGAAGGCCTCATTGATGCACATACACACATATGTAGCTCTGACTGGCTAAGTTAATGGAGTGACGGAATCCAGAAGGAATTTCATCAAGGGCTCGGAGTGAGTAGCCCCTTCAACTGGCCTGGGGAAACTCTAGAGGGCAGGATGTTTTTTCACATCGAGGTACAGCTATGGCCTCTTAACAAGGACATTATTTATGTAAGGAGACAGCAATGTGTAGAGAGATTCAAGAAGAAGGTGACAAAATAAAAAAAAGAAAGATATGACAGGATAAGTTGTCCTGGAACTGGGCAGGACCATCTAGCAGACTCTCTGGCAGTGAAACCTTATCCCACTCAGACCTGGCCACCTTCCCATTGGCTGGCCCTCCGATGAACCCCGACCCTTGACTTTGTCTGGGGCTTGTGACCTTGAGTGAGGTCCAGGCTGAGCACTGCACATCCTTTCAGACCGCACCTCCTCTGTGCACTCCCGCTCTAGTTTCTCCTCTCTGCCCATTCGTCTCCAGTGAGAGATGCTTGGCGGGGAGGAGATGGGGAGCAGAAATGTCAGCAAGACATTAAACAGAGTGCGTCTGTGTGTGCTCTTAAAGTCCAACCTGTCTGATTTCCCTCTCCTCCAACCCCCCGCCCTTTTCCTACCCCTCAATATCTGTGTCTCTATAGAGCAATAAATTCATCCTCTTCTCTCTAAATCTCCAAATCTCTTTGTCTTTTTTGCTCCGTCAACACCCTTATCACATCTTCTGCTGATCCATTCGGCCTCCCTTTGCCCTCTTGTGGTTTATTATGGCTGGTGTCAGGAAAAAATGCTGCTTTGCCTTTGAAGAGAAATACACACCGTTTGATCAGATGTTGCGCATTATGAATTTATTCTTCAATAAAAGAAGGATGGAAACTTTTTGGTTTTGTTTTACCTTGGCACAGTTTTGTGAGGTATTTCATGTGAGTTGGCTTTGTTGTCGAGAGGTGACTATGAACCTCTCTAATATTTCTTTTAAAATATAATTTTCAGTGATTGCTAATTTAATTTAATCCTCTTCATCAGCAATCAGGGTCCAAATCTCTTTCAGACAAGCAAAACGGCATATTTGTGCCTAATTTATTTAATAGGTCAAAATGCAGTTTATACCTGTAAAATTATCTTATAATCTGTGGTTACGGAATCTCCATGCATCCAAACAAATTGGACCCGTGTGACAACATGAAGTAGGTTAAAAAACCTCAAAAACAACATATCTGATCTACAGACATTCAAAAACAGATGAAAAACAACATTACTAGTAACTATCAGACTGGAAATGGTTACAAAGTGTTTCTAAGACTTTTAGACAGATATTATCCACAAATGAATTATAACCAGAATTACTTTAAGAGTACGTTGACGACTCATCTGGGAGACCACGAAAGAAACCAGGACACTTGTTCAACAATTGAACAAGTGTTCAAGATTCTATATTGAACATTTTTGAAGTATCTCAGTCATTTTACCCTCGTCTTATGCTAAACTTTGTTTGATCTGAAACATTTAAATGTGCTAAAAATAACATAACAAACAAAAATCAGACATCTATCATTTTTCACAACACCATACAGTACATATGGTAATGTGATTGCGACTGTGTTAGTGGTTGTACTACTAAAAACATAACCAGTTTACAAGTCTACCTCCCTGAAATTACAGCACGACTAGACTTTTGTCAAAAAAAACCCCAAAAAATAAAACAAAGTACGTATTTTCAGAGAAGTGCCTCTCGCTTTTTTTTGCCTCACCTAAACTCCCTACCACTGGTAATCTGGTTGGTTAACAAGCATTGCCCACTTTGACTGCTGTAAACCTGACCATTTCTAGCCCAACCCCGTCTAAAAATATTCATGTGGGTCAATCATTAAAAAGTAAACTACTTTGTGAGGCCCTTTTGGCCTAATAACATTTACATTTTTTGAGCTGAAAGTTCAACACTCTTTACACAGTAAATAAAATCCTCCATGTGATCAAACAAGTACTAGGTTAATTTATTAGAAGACTGTGAGCCACTCCAAACATTTTGCTAGCCAGGTTGAGTGAGTGAATCTTCGTCGGTGCAGATCGCTTGTCTGCATAGTGTAGCATCGTATTAAATAACACAAATGGGGGTGGGGGGAGGTTCTGACATTTGGATGACAATTACATAAATGTCATAGCACTGGGGCCCTTTTGTGACGTGTATGGCATCTAAAAGTTTGATATGACAGCCCAACTGCATTGGATATCAAATCTTGTATGCAGCAGCGTTGGAATCATAGAAAGTTGGGATATTTCATACTTAAAGCTTTATACACAATAGAAACAGAAGGCAGGTATGTACTGAAAAATTCTTCAGATTAAGCAGTGAAGTTGCACAGAAAGAGGGCTTATGGAAAACATCTCCGAGAGTAAAAGGAGGAACCCTTGCTGCATCCCATTGTATCCTCCAGCTATTTCAGTTTACCACAAATGTTTAAAAAAGAACAAGAAAAAAAGAAAAACAAATGTATAAACTTTTGAGAAGTTATGTATATTAAACATACATGTTTAAATCACATTTTAAGCCAAATCTGAAAAGAAAAATGTTTATATCTACCTAAACAATTACAACAAATGACACAACATTCCAAAGTTGGATATCCAGACATCACCAGTAAGTTGGTGCAACATGCTGCGCCCCTAATAGTAAGGATACACCCTCAGAACTTGAAGTAAATCAGTTGTTAAAACCGGGCACCAACTTCTAAAAGGAGTCAAAGTTGCTATGACTAAATTTAGACAGAGAGATGTCCATATAGATGTAACAATGCCTTTAATATAAGATTACAAGAATTAGGTGAAAAATTGAGCGAAGTGCTGTGCAAGTATTGTGGCTGCTCTCTATTAACTGTGAAAGATTTCAAAAAAGAAATGTATTAATTTCACAGACTGCATAAATCTAAATAGATACGCTGTTTCATTGACTCAAAGACCTTTTGTGTTTTCATGCAGTTTTAGAAGGAGAACTAATTTTTTTCTTTTCATTTAATACATGCATGGTTTAAAACAGATATAAATTTATGAACGCTTCCACATGGAGCAGGCCTCTCCTGTCCTTTCCCACCTGCGGACACACACTTCCTCCTGCCTGCTCGGAGGTTCGCTGCAGATCGAGGCCCGTCTCCTTCGTCCCAGTTCAGAATATGGCAGCAGAGGAGTGCAGCGCAGTACAGCTGAGGGGTGTTTATTTTATTGAATGTTTATTTCACTCTGTAAAACATGCCACTCAGGGACGTTACGGAGCGATGCACTCAGCCCCCCTTCTCTTCTCTCCCTCTGCCAGTGTAAACAGTGTGTGTGCTGAGAGTGTTTCCTTCACTAGTCTGTGTAGATGTGTAATCCATCCAGTCAGACATGGTAAACAACATCTCTGCATGTTTATAAATACTGCCCAACCACTCTAATGAATTTATGGTAATGCCTTGTTCTGCTGCTGCTGTATGCATCGACTCTGCATGTGTGTGGAAGGTGTGAGTGAGTACCGCACACTTTTTTCTCTGCTTTCTGATGTTTCTGTGGCTGGGGGCTGGGGGGGATGTTTCATGGTGCAGAGCTTGGTTAAAAGCTTAAAATGTGTGACAGCATCAAGAAATGTGGGACTGTTGTGAACCAATGAGCCACAGTAAGAAGTCCATTAGCAACCAGCTCTGGTTTGTACCATTTAGTGGACTGTATCTCACCACAGCAAGCACTGATCTTTTAATAATGAAGCGCAGGACTTCGGTTTCCAGCAGAAGTTTGTTCCCGTCTTTCAGACGTTGATGTTTCTTTATGCACCTTTCAGCAACATTAAAAATAAGCGTGCATTGTTAAACTTGCCATTAACTTGTCAGATTCTTATTGCACTGTGTTACCTGATTGCACAGGGAATCAAAAAATGTAGGGCTACTATTAAAAATTAATTCAAGTGAAGTTTATTTGTGTAGCATATTTCAGCAACAAAGCAGTTAAAGTGCTTTACACGATAAAAAAAAACATATAATGGTAACCAATTGTAATAAAACAGCTACAACATTACTTTTTGGGTCTTTAGCCATGATTTAGAGGAACTCAGTGTTTCAGCTGTTTTGCAATTTTCTGGAAGTTTGCTCCAGAGTTTTGGTGCATAGAAGCTGAATGCTGCTTCTCCTCGTTTGGTTCTGCTTCTGGGTTGCAGAGCAGAACAAAACCAGAAGACCTGAGTTATCTGGGAGGTTGACACAAAACACCAGAATTAAAGAGCAACTAACATATTTGCTTTAATCCTGAATGTTTTGTAGTTTTGAGAAAAATCATCCAGATTTATCCCAGCTGAAGGGGTTTGTCCTGCTCAAATATTTCATGAATTCAGCCTTGAGAAGCCTTTGCATGACTTTCGTAATTAAACATGACACATTTTTTTCTCTTGCCTCGGTATAAGAACATTTATTTTCAAAACATGACTCTCTTTAAAAGTAATGCAATTGGGCACTTTGTATTTCTAACTGCAAATCTAAGACATTTTAACATATTGTTATATGGAGCAGGCTTTAGCAACCCAAAATTTCACAATGCAACACTGACTAAATGACAAATTTGCAATTGCAACACACCGCCTGGATTCATACTAAATGACCATGCCATCGTCATTAATCAATTAGATTTTTAAAGTGCTTTCCAAGTAATTAAGTTAAACACAACATATCCTACAGAAGTTCAAAAAAAAGGTAAAGTATACAAATAATCATATTGAACTCTAAACTAATTTCATAAATTATTAGTAGAAAATATAGCCTAAAAAAGTGCAACCCCCAGAAAAACTACAATCATTAGACAAACATTTTAATCTACTTTTCTGAAACATCAAGTGCACTTTAATAGCATGGCATAGACAGTAAATAGAAATAGAAAATGTTAGATTTTCTTGATAAAATAGTGACAACAAAATGGTTAACATGGTATATAATATAAATGGTAGATCAAACTGAGAATAAACCAAAACTAAACACATCAAATAGAGACTTTACTTAAAAACTACTAAGCAGATATGCAAATAAAAAAAAAAGATAAATATTAAAACTTAAGAACGACTAAATTACTGAAATTCAAGTTTCATTTGAAATTTTACATGGAATCAATCAACTCTTTATTGTGGAGAAACTTGATTTGGAGTTTTTTAATGCAAGGTCCTTAAAACTACATTCTGGCCAAATATGTTTACTATTGCGTATTTGCGACGTTGGGCAGCTAACTGCTAATCCCACTGGTGTTCAGGTAAACAAGTATTTGGTGTCTCTTTAGTGCGTTATATGTGCATTATTGACTTGATTATCTCGTGAGGCCATACAAACACACATGTCCATATGTGTGAGAGTGTCTGTGTAGATCCGTTGTTCAGACTAAGCCATCACAGCACCCCTCTCATCAGGCCTGACAGGTGTTATTACATTGAAATGAGAGCAGTGATGTATGCATCTGTAATGTGGACCTGTCCTCTTCTGCTTGATGGAACCTGACGCTTCTCATTATTGTGACATGTTTGAGGAAAGAACAAAGTAGCAACACTTTGCCTGGAGTGCGGCGCACGCGGCGTCGCCAGGCCTCATAAGCACATCTCACGAGGACGTTGACGGAAAGTGGTACATCACGTTTTTTGAAATGCTTTCAGAGGGCTAACAAATCTAATGTCAGTTTCATTTAGCGCAGATGAAGAAAGTTGCTATCGCACTTTAGGTCAAGAATGTTACTTTTCAGCAGAGAGAGTAGCAGACATGATAGGTTTTATTTTTATTTGCAAAATAGTTAAGGTAAAATATATAAAAGGATGTTAATATGCCGGCTAATGCTATTGATTGGGTTAGATATTTTATATGTGAGGACTTTCTATTGAACAACCTTCACTTATGAGTTACAACGTCAAAAGGAGAGTTTGTGCAATTATGTGGCAATCTAATGCTTTTGAAAGGGAGTCAGTTTGGGAGTCCATTGAAGCCAGAGATGTGGCACTTTTTAAAGGACATCTGTTTCACATCAGGCTCCTGTTGACTATGTAAATTTTATTCTGCAGCTAATGGACAACACAACTTGATCTGTCACTAACGTATTCCAGCAGCCTTGACTTACATGTCTCTGCTCGCTGCACAGCATTTTTACAGAAAATGTTTTATTCAGCTTCTGCCTCGGTTTATTCAGTTTCCAATCCTCACTTGACTTGTTTGTTGTTTGATGAAGTTTTTTTATATGATGCTTTCCCCTCTTAGGGCTGGAGGGATTGTTGTGCCACAAGGATTAAAGAAAGTGTAATTGTTCTTAATGTGCTGCAAGAGCGAGTATTACTGATACGCTAGAGTGATTAAACACAATGAGTAGCAATAAAATGAGGATAAATGCACTGTTTATTGTTTGAAAAGACCATTAAAAGGGAGAACACAAAAGAAATGGCAATGGTATTTTTGCATTATAGATTATATTTGCTTGAACATGCAAAAAAAAAAAAAAAAAAACTAAACAAACAAAAAAAAGAACTGTCTTGTAATTGCTTTTAGCTGGAGTTACCATAAGCATTTTGGATCCAAGTTACAGCTTCTCATATTATCAAACAGTTCTGAGAAACAAAATGTAAAACTAACTGTTTATTTATTATAGTAATATCTAAACAGTTGCACATCATAAAGTTTATTCTTTCAATGTTAAAAAGTCCAGCAGATGTCAAGACTTTTCTAAGCACATGGAAGAGAAACCTAGAAAATTGCTGTGCTCTTGTTTTTCATAAAAACCGTCTGATTGATGCCTTATAATTCGATTTAATTAAGTTCATTTGTATCGTACCGACTCAACGCATCATGTTTACAGTAAAAAGTCATTTCAATCCAATTATACATACGCTTTAATTCATCCCTGTTATCAAACGCTGCAGTCAGATTCAGTTTAGTAATCAGATTGGTTTATAAAGTTTCCTATCAAAGAAAACCCAGCAGATTACATCGAGTCACTGGTAATGTTCAGTCCTCCTGGAGGAGCACATAGCAACAGCAGACAATCGCTTCTGTTGTGTCACTGACTTTACAGCAATACCTCACATTGAGCAAGCATGCAGCGACAGCATTCAGTCACTACAGGCTGGGATGTTCGCACCCCCGTAAAAACACAGTTAATCTGATTAACCTTGAAAAAGTTTCAATGTCCCAACAGGAATCTTCTGCCACTTACAAATTTGCTGTGTCGAGGTTCCAGCAAGCGTTTTCATGGTGCAACATCATGGATGATAAAAATACGGTTTAAATCTGTATCTATTTGACATTTTGTATGCTCTTAAATCAGCCTAGAGCACAGTAATTGTGCATTTGACATTTTTAAGTGAAAATACAGGGATGGGGTGACTGGGACATCACTGAGTTAATTAAAATAATTAAACTTGACTAATTATATCTGAAACATAAAATCCTACCTGATCCACTTGCAGCAGCGCTCCTAATCCTTTTACTGACGCTTCCTCTCTGGCGGTTCATCACTGCTCCATGTTGTGAGTTTTTGTAAAGAAACTGAAAGGAGAAAACACTTTTTTTGTGTGATCATTTTTGGTTTATCTTCCTCATCCACAATCACCTTTCATTCATTAGTAACTGATGGAAAAGGGACCTTCGATCTCCAATCTCACTTTAGATGCATATTCAACAGGCAAAACTTTTTCAGAATATAGGTGCAAGCCCTAAAAGGGCTTCACATGGACGTGTTTCAAAACAGACAGTAACTGAGCAAAAGACAAAAACAGTGGAACGAAAAGCAGTTATTCTTTTTGTGCGTTTGCCGAATCAATGTGAACTAGTGTCTGATGGTTAAAAATGATTACAAGATCAACCCAAGTGTACGAGTGAGTAAAGTATACAGGTTATGTTGCCCATCGCTCCTTTATCAGTGGACGTGAAGGGCTCTATTGACTCAACTAGGCTCACACAGCGCACAGACAAGCAGGCAATCCTGCGTGTGCTGCCTGAGTTTGTCCATGCTCGCTCCAACAATCGAGGGGGGACAAAGGTGAACAAACTGATTTGCTGCAGTCGCTAAAATAATAGAGCAATTTCTTTCCTTTAATGCTCACATTGTACTTTTGACTCTTGTGCACGCACCCACACACACACACACACCCCCACACACGCCTGCACGCAAGCACACGCATTCAGGTGGCCAGGTCTTCAGAGAACAGGCTGTTCACTCAAATCGTCCTCAAACAATGAAGTGCCGAACAGATCACATCAATCTCTCTCAAGAGAAATATTACTTTCCTCCCCCTCCACCGCTTCTCTCCTCCCGGTCCTCCCCATCTCCTCACATGCTGGAGGAGAGGCTTTTCAGCCGGTGAGTGAAAACGTGTGGAAGTGTGACAGTGGGAAAAAAGACAAATGTTCGGTTTGTCCTAAATTTGCTTCAGGTCCCCCCACAAGTCACTCATCTGTAGTTTAAACAGACGGTGAATTTCCTGCCAAAGCATAAAGCAACTTCTAACTGGGAAGTTGGCGTGCGTCACTTTTGCTGTTGTTTCTGTGCTTCAAAGAAACTTAAATCAGATTTTTTTTTTAAATGGCATTTTAATTTAATTTGCAGTAATTTATAGCACTGTACATGTATTAATAATGTTGACGTTTAGCACATTGAATGCCAATTGCGAAAGTAGGATGAAAAGTTTGCTTTGAAAATCTAAGAAAGAGAAGAGAAGAAAGACGAAGTGATAAGAGCAGCTTAATATTTAAAGACTACTATATTTCACTTTTTGTAAAGCTCTTCCCTCCCCTTCCAAGTTTTAAGAAAGTCAGTGTATTTGGTTCTTCCACCCACCCACTAATCTCTGTATATTAGCTCTCAGGAAGGGAAAAGTCTCTCCATGAGCTCTGGTGTTTTAATATCTGTCATCTTCATCCTGTGCTCCATTCCTCTGCTTCCTCTTCTCTTTTTTGGGCTTTCTGTTTCCTCTTGTCGTCATATTTCACTCTTTTGTTTGACTCCTCTGTCCTCATCTCCGTTTGCTCTATCAGTCCTCGTCAACGAGGAGCGCTGGACAACACTGTGTGTGTGTGTACATTTGCGTGTGTGTAGTTTCAATGCTGGTGATGAGGGCGACACCATTTAGTGTTTTGTCTCAGCGTTTCTTCATTTAGCTCCTCGCTTTTTGTCAGAGCTACCCAGGTTTCTTGACGTTCCATGTAAACACACTGATTACAGCTCGAGCTGTGGGACCTTGGTGTGTGTGGGTATTTTCTTTGCGGTGTTTCGCTCTAGCATGTGAAAGTGCAATATCTAAAGCACACCTGTGTTTGAGTTTTTGTTCTCTGGCAGCAGCCTTCAGCAGCCTATGACTTCCAATACATTTGGTCTCCAACACAAAGACACACCCGTTTCGACTTAATCCCTAATATCGGTTAATCACACTTTGGTTTTCATCGCTGCCAAGGCTTACCTGACAGCATCACCTTAGTGGATAAAGTGGCTCTCAAATGTGACCATAAAACATCCTTATTAATGTAAGAAATACCTTTGAAAACGAGGAAAAGTAAACACAGACTTGAAAATGTAAATGTCACATTTAAACTTAATGGTAAAAGCAAACTAACTTACAGTATGTAATTAGATATTTTTGTGTTAGTTCCTGAAGTTTCCGCATTTATATACAGTAACTAACTATAGTTACTGTATATATATACATATACATATATATATATATATATATATATATATATATATATGATACCATAATAAGTAATTTTAGAGTATTCTCCACATACAGTAATTTCTGTTTCTCTGTGTGTAAAAATTATGTGATGGTCAGAGTATTTGAATTAGTAAATAATATATTGCACTTGCTACATGCAGAATTGATTCTTGTCATATTCTGTGCTGTTGGTTTAATTTTGAAACTACATGGATGTCTGTGTACAGGCAGATTTTACAATAAATATTTTCAAATTATTTCTGGCTGTAGTTGATTTAAGCTCTAGAATAGTCACTAGTCTCTCAGGTTTATGAAGATAACTAATCAAGTGTGACGTATACCTGGTTGATTATCAGAGTAGCCTGCAATGTAATGTTATAGTGCAAAGCATTTGTGATAAAAGTACACAGCGATCTAGTCAAGACAAACAGAGTGCTCATTGCATAAATAGATAAAAATAGAATTATACACATTTTAAATTTGACTCAGAAAGTTAAGCTTTATAGCTGGTTGTGAGTCAGTGTTCTACCTTTTCATCAATATATAATAATTTTGTTGTTTGTTTTGAGTTAATTTTTTCCCGGGTTTTCATATCCCTGCACCCTGCAGCGCAGCTCGCTTTGACGGTGTTTACTAAAATGTGTAGGTGTCCTTTGACCATCAGCAGAATTTGGCAAATAAGATGTAGACTTTTGAAGTTCTGTTTCAAAACAGAACAAAAGTTTTTATTAGGGTTATGTCTCTTCATCTGCTCTTACCCTCTGTAAAGAACTTTGTGTTACACTTTGATACAGAAAAAGTGCTCTACGTATAAAGTTTGATTTGATATCTCCACAAATCCCAAAATTATTAAGAAGGAAAAATTATTGTTTCATTTTATGACATCTTTCAAATTTAGAATTTTATTTTGATGTAGCTTTTTAGATTTAATAACCAAGATTAGGTGACAAAAAAAATCATTGTAGTTTTGTGCAGAACGTGTTAATTATGGTTCACTGTCAGCTGACTTTAAGTGAGGAAAGAAATCTGGGATAATGAGTGCCTCCCAGTTACCGCGCCTTAAAATCAAACTAATTTTACAAGGGCAATTTGACTGGTTTCCCACACCAGTCAGAAGATAGAAAGATAAATAAATAAGTACCTCCTCTAAATGTGAAATTGCATCAACCAAAAGCATTACTTCCTAGAAGAGTGAGTGCTTTTAGGGATTTCATTTGTCTTTTTTTCCCCTGAAGTTGAAAAGACATGGACAAGGTATTTATGTACACACAAATGTACGCACACGCATACACTAAAACACACAAATGCTCAGGTTGGCCGGGGGCAACGTAACAATGCAAAATGGAAAAAAAAAGAAAAGAAGAAAAAAAAAAAACATGAGCTTCTGTGTTGAGCATGACAAAAGATGTCTGTAAATGAATAGAGTAAACCACAGCAAATGAAGAGATGCATCAAGGTGGAGGAGGCTGACTGATAGATGAATGGAAGCAAAAAGGGTAAAACAGGGAGAGGCTGATTTGCGTAATGCCATCGTGGAAATTGACTTTTAACTGAAATATTCAATTTTCATACTCCTGCAGGTGAGCGAGCACAAGAGCCTGGGCTTGTTTGGTTAATAAAAATAACAAAATAATGTACTTGACACATCAAAGCAAATAGAAAGATGAGAACGGCCGAGCTTTTGGAGAGCAGAGACACAACTTGGCTGCACACAAACAAGGTGTTTTCGCTGACGAGGCTGGGAGAATTAGATTCCACCTTGGCCTTTCAGAATTTACAACAGCAGGAACGCTCTAAATATGAACAGTGAAGCCCAGATGGGGAAAATGAAGAGAATGGGTTTGTATTTATCCATTTTGCAATAAAGAAAATGTGTTCAACGTGAAGAGTTAATCACAATTCTTCTCAGAGCTGACCATTAACTGATTATAAAACTTAAAAGAGCAACTAGAGGATCAATTTAAATAGTCCTAGATTGTTAATGTAGCTTTCAAACAACCAGCAGCCACTAATTATTGTTTAGAGTACAGTACAACTCCTGCTGCTGAGCAATATTTCAGATAATTCAAACTGATAAATATTTAGTTTAGCTTTCATTAATATTTTGACTCTAGGTAGATTCCCTAGTTTGTTAATGTTTGTGAAAATCAGTCGTAATTGTAACACTCTTAGTACACCCTACAGCACAATAATGAAATGTCAATTTTAGTGCAGCGCTCCTGAAGGGTTTAGCATTTTTAAAGGAAAACTACAGGAAAAACTGGCATGTCAATACTTCTACATCAGTAAGGTTATTTAATTAATAATGGTTTTATTTAGGGAGGAGGAACTAATTGAGATGCAAAATCTTTTTCCAGTTTCAAATGAGTAAATCTCTGAGGTTAAAACAGCTAAGGACAAAAGGAGACGAATTACAGAAACTGAGTCAGGAGAAAAAGTTAAACATTGAAAACCATACTGACTAAATTCTAATCCAGTTAATTTCCAATAAAGAGTTATGTTAAATAATTACACATTTCCTCAGATGGTCCAGTTGCCTTGTCATTTACAGTGTAAAATTGATGACATACTTTCTGCTGTGACTGCAGCTTATTTAGCCTCCTGTAAAGCAAAACTACCAGGGGTTTGCAGACAACACTGTGGCAGTGGAACACCTTCACTCCACTGTTCACAAAAACCCAGCTTTAAATAGTCATGTTCATACAGACTCATTGTAGCTTTAGATGCTAAAAATGCATAGGCTTGGTGAAGTTGGCAAAATGTTTACTGTTACTTTTTCTGATTTATTATTTTTACTCATGTCATGAGTATATATATAAACAAATGCATACATCTCTTTTCAGCAACACAATTTAAACGGCTGATGATCAAATTCAGTCTAATCTTATAAAAATGATTGAATGGCCTTTAGTGCTGATTTGAAAACTTGAAAAACATACTGACTTCAGCATCATACTGCAGTTGTGGTGTATTAGCCAATTTCCTTAAAATACTGACATTGTGCAGAACTCAAGATTTTTCACACTCTGACTGATTTGTCCACGGGATTTGCAGCCCCTGGACACAGTGGCTCCCTTGGTGAAGAGCCATAGTACACATATCTGAAACCACTACTACACAAAGAACAAAGCGCATTTTCTCTCAGAAGTGTTGTTTGGTTGGCCTTTTACATTCACTTCAGCCCTGTGTGGCGCCCTGTTGACATTAAAGTGCATCGATGGGCTCTTACAAATGAAAGAACTCAGGTCTCAATGTAAAACACCATCTCTGACATTCAGATTTGTATTACACTGCTAGATGTCAAGTAGCTCTCAAGTGTATTCTGCTTTTACAATAAATTAAAGTGAAAAAAAATAAAGAAAGCATAAAGCAGTATGTAAGGACAAAATGAGAGCCTGAAATTGCTACAATGTTATTGAGCAACTTTCATCTTAAAGCTGAAACCAGAAGGACAAACTTGTAGGACATTTACTGATTTATTTCCACAGGCTTTGAGTTGATTTATCATTTACACAGTAGAGCTAATGCTTTCCTCTCCAAGCACTGAATGTACTGTGAGATGCAGAACTTGTCACTGATCCGTCGCTGGCCCTCCATAAAGCTGTGAATTAATCCACACTAACTCACAACAACAGGCCGTTCAGACTAACAAAGCATAAAAGTATTTGTTTTTCAGAACTTGGGGATAAGGTCCAAGGAGTCTATAAAATCATGGTCAAACTCACAAAAACACTTAAGCTCTTTACAAGACATGGAACAGTTTCTAGACTGGTTTCAGAGCTGCTTAAATACCAATTTAATCCAAACTGGAGTTCTTCAGCTGTAGAGTACATTTAGATCACCACTGGATGGATGAAAATCTTATATTGAGTAAAAAATGTGAGTAAAACATCTAGACGAGGAAACACAGTTGGATTATGGAAGATAATGTGTGTAGGTTGTCCATCCGGTTATAAGTTTTTTTCTTCTGGTCTGCCTGAATATCAAGGCTTGTTGCCTTTACTTTGGATTGTTAGGTGTTTGAAAAATATACACAAACTAAGATGTAATACCAGACTTTCAAAGGTGAAATGAACAGTTACATGACTGAAGATGATGTGTAATAAAATACAAAATGTATCTATAAAGAAAAAAACATAATTTCTGCTTTTTTTTTAAAGGGGGTATTGTATTTTTTCCAGGCTATAAAATGGCATTGCATTGACTACGCCATGTTTTTTATAGCACTATCAGTGTTAGACTGAGAAGTGTTCGTATAATTGCTGCTGCTAGTCTGGAGGAGCTGTGAAGAGCTCATAAAGCTGTGTGAGGGAGCCTCAAGGTGGAGCGGGGTGGAGCAGGGTGGAGCTCCACCCTCCAGTCGAGCTTCCGGCTCGACTGGAGAGGAACTTTGGGTAAATAGAACTTTGCTTTGTATGAGCAAGCCTTTAGGCACCCCTGAATGGTTGCCATGGGTGATGCAAGGATTTCTCAAACACGCATGAAAGAATTAAAGCAATATTGCAAGTATGTTTTTGATGAGGGAATAACATTATAGCATGATATAAAGCTAAAAAAAGTTGATTTTTACATATTAGCACCCTTTAAGAATAATTTAATATGTTACCTATGCCGAACAAAGTAAAATCTTGTGCCTTGCTGCAGCTTGCCTCCCCGTCCGCTTCTTGCTGGTTACTTCGCCTTATGCACCTCTCCACACGGCATCTCTCACCCGCTGCACTTTCCTCTCCGCTTGTTTACAGTAAGCAGGTCCAAGTGGGATAGTTTTACCTTTTATGGCCATTCTTCATCCACGGTAAAAGTGCACTAATACAATGGCATGTTGCCCTCCTCCTTCTCCTCATCCTGACCTCCCCAGTGGAGGTGCTGGAGGGTGAGTGTATGCGTGTGTGCACGGCGTCGATCACGACGTGCACAAGACGTGGGGCTTCTGTGGTGCGATAAAAGCGGCTTTTAAAATCATCTCACCCGTCCGCGGAGACAGATAGTAGCTGAGGCAGAGGTTTGTTTTGAATGTCTGGCTGCATAAAAAGCTCCTCTCACAAGTGTTTAGGTTAGACTAGAGGTCTGTACATGTGACACACACACAAAGCAGGTAGGTGTTATTGAGGAAAGCCTGCTGTGAGCACATCCAAGTATTCAAGGGCTGTATAAGTGTGAGTGTGAGAGAGGAATACGAAGCATTGTGCAGGCATGTTGGGAACGAGCAGGAAATGTCATTTTTCAAAGCAACGTTAATTAATATGTGACCACAGCATTAAGGTCCTGTCTCACTTAAGCTCTCTAATTCTACTTTTCAAAATGTAGTGTCAATTTAAGCCTTCTCTGCTGATGCTCTGTGCAACATGTCAAGGCCAGGCACACATGCAGAACCCAGTTCATTGGTTTATTACTGCCACTATACCCTAAATCTGGAAATAAAAGCTTATACTGATAATTAATGTCTCTGTGTCTTGTTTATGTGTCTCCTTAGGGTGCAGCATTATGGGCAAAGGTTAGTGAAAAATGTGCTGGGATCTGACCTCCACAGGTTATGAATTGTTGGCATGTGTGTTTGTGTGTAAGCTCTGGAATGCCAGGGTCAAGGGCCTGAGAAACAGCCGTGTACAAACAAACACGAGCTCGTCTTTCCCTGCTGCCCTCCTCCAGCCTCTATCACTCACATGGAAAAACATCTCTCGCACACAGAGCAGCAGTGTGGTTGCATGGGCGCAGTATTTATTATCTCAGTGTTAACTAACAGCGATGCCCTATCTGAAGTTCTGTAATCAGATTTACCTTGCCGTGTTGTTCTTTCCTTTCACTGAGCTCTTGTCTTTCCTCTTCTTTCCTATCCTCCATCAGCGTTGTTTTTCTTCCATGAGTGGCCTGCAAAGGACAAAGGTTCGATCAAACCTTTCTTGCTTTAATTTAGCTGGCTTGCAAAGTATTTCAAATGTTTGAACCTTTCCCACTTTTTTTTTGACTTACAACGACGAATCTCAATGAATTTTTGGGATTTTTACGTGACAGACCAAGATCCACATATTAAGATTTTCTCAATTTTTCTTGGCTCTCTCAGATTATACAAAGAAAATGTGTGAAAATCTATTTTCACAGTTTTAATTTGGGTTTAGGTCTGGACTTTGCAGCATTATAAGGCATGAAAATGATTTGATCTAAACCATTATTTTACTTCTTGCTTCATATTTTGAGTTGCTGTCTTGTGTGAAGTCTTCTGGAACCTCTAACAGGTTCTCTTCCTTGTCATGTTTTAGCTTCTGCCATCTAGACATCATCCTTGATCAGTGTTCTTGTCAGGACTGATGGGATAACTGGCACAGAAACATGCTGCCACCACCATGTTTCAATGTGAGGATGGTCTGTTCTGTAGGTCAGACTTCCTTGATACATAGTCTCATCTCTCCATTGTTTCTTCTGTCACAGGTTTGCTCTGTCCCTACGTGGTCTGTGGCAAGCAGCAAACATACTACTTTGCCTTTCTTTCAACAATGACTTTCCTCTTGCCGCTCTTTTGGATAGGCCAAATTTGCGGAGTGCACAACTAATACTTTTTCTGTTCCAGAGTCATTAAAGGTTGAAAGATGACAAAATGTGAAACACTTATAGTACTACAAATATTTCTTCAAGGCCGTGTAACTTTTTCTTATTTTTTTCTTATTATTTTGTAGTCTTTTCTTGTTTCCTGGGGAACAGAAGTGAATTGGAATCTGCCCTCAACACCATTCCTCTACCTGAGGGCTGTTTCACCCTTACCTATGGGAGTAGTACACCTTGCTGTGGGGTGTGTGTACATATGCAGAACCTCAAAACATAAACTGTTACATCTCTGGTCCGCAGAGATGTAACAGAGCAAGTGAAGTCTCTCCAGCACCATTGCAGAGCAGAGGTCGCAACCCGCTTTCAAGTGTGATTCAATCTTACGATTGCTAGTTTTGCCTTTTATGCGTTTCCTGTTCTATCCTGGCACTGTACGCTTTGGGACTTGGAGGCAGAAAAACACTATGCAATCATGTATGTGTACAGTCATTATCTTATGACATAATCCCAGAGGAGAAAACTTCCTTGGTAAATAGCAGCGGTTTGTATCTGTTTCTGTTTGTGTGCGTTGGTAGCTTGTTTTAGCTGCAATCTTTGCTTGCAATGAAACTTCTTGTTCTGTTTTGGGAAGGAAAAAAACTAAAAATGTCCCTTCTGCATTGGTTTGAAGTGACCTTACAGTGCCAGCCTCAAACTCCTCTTATGGTAGTGTTATTGGCCATCTGTACAGTGCTCTGTGCGGACGTCCATGTGGGCCATGCCACTTTATTTTCCCCTCCAGGTTTTAAAGCCTTACATGGAGCCAAGCAGACACCAGAAACCACATGGAAGTTCCCCAGACAGGTTTTTGTTGTGTGTGCGTACATCTGCGTGTCACTCTGTGCCTTAGCATACACAAACCTTGGAGGCCTATGGGTGAAGGCTAACATATCAAAGGTTCAGCCACCAGGGATTAAGTATCACTTCCCTGCTAAAGAAGGCTTGTGGCTCATGTTTAGAAGTTGCAACAATAGGTGGCAGAACATTAGACCGTCACTAGAGGGCTGAAATCCAGTCTGCTCTGCCCTGAAGTACATTTGTTTTAATCTCTCCAGTTTAAATTTTATGAGCCTTGCTACTGCCAAGATCTGAGACCTGTCTCATACCATCCTGCTTGCACTTTTTCTTTTTTTTTTTTCACCTGGCCTTCACTTGTTTTTGATCTGTCTTTCAATACTAAGACACATGTCTGGAAATGAATGACAGGCAGGCAGGAGGTAATAAAAAAACAAAAGGAGAGCTACTCAGCTGCCCCCGTTCTCTCTCGGCCCCCTCACCTCCTCTTTCTCAACCTCCCCTCCAGGGAATGTTTTGGGGCCCAGCTCATATTTTGTTTGCACAATGCATTCCTGCAGGCTCTTTATTTATGTCAATCTTCCTTTTGATCAGAGTCCGGTTACCACCAGTTACCCACTCACTGCTCCTGTGAGTGAAGGAACCCACCTGTGATACAGGACTGTGTGTGCCTGTGTGTGTGTAAAAAAAAAAAAAAGAAGGTTGGGGCCTTCGTTCCAGGGCAAGTTTACCATCAATTAATATGGCTAAATGATTCCCTCACATGGTAAAGTATTTATGTAAGGTGATCTGGCTGGCGGTGGAGCTAAAGACATCTGGCTGTGATCTATATCCCAGATGGCCCTACCTGCACTGCACATACACACAAAGAGAGAGTCTGCATGTGGGGAGGTGGGCTTTTGTGTGTGAGTTTATTGTGTCAACTGTGTGTCTGTGTGCTGTCCATTTTAGGCATTAGTGTTGCTGTTAAAAAGAAAGAGGCATCAGAGTTCAGGCAGCAGTGAGATACACATACACACTGCTGGGAGCAGAGGTCATGCATGCCTGATTTCCTGGCTTTGTGGGAAAAAAGCACTGGAAAAACGAAAACTTAATAGATCCAGATTTAAAAAACGGAACAGTCTGAGCACAATTTCCAAAAATACTCATTTAAAGATCTAGACAAATTACTGCATCATTGTTTATATAGTTTTCCTAACAGTTCATAGCTGAATAATTGCTTTTAGCCTGCCTTTGTCCTGAATGTTGTTCTGTCCGTGCTCGCTTTAAAATATTTTTCTTCTTTTTTTTTTATGTCAGATGTGCGATACCGTAAGATAACACCAAGTAAATTCAGAGACAGTACAGACAATACAGATTTTTTTATTATTTAGATTTAATATATAATCAAACTTCTGACCTTTGGTGTTTTTATTGTTAGCCAGGATTTAGACAAAAAAATGTTTTTGTTTTTTTTTACATATTTGTTAAAGCTGTCACCACATATTTACAGTATAAAGACACAATCTGTGGAAAAAAAAAAACCCTTCCACCTTCTCCCAGTGCTGCTATTGCCAACCAATCAAAGCCAGGAGGAAGGTTTCACTGCTGCCAATCATCCTCATGTACACACTGCCTAATATGTAATAGCGTAGAAACAACTTACCATTCCAGTAAAACAATTTATCAGCCATCAGCCATACAAACTAGCTTGAGCGTTCATAACAGGCGCTGCTGATGGGGAGAAGCTGAAAGTTACAAACCCCACCTGTAAAGATGTCAACAAAATACTGTAATAATATAGCCATGATAAACAGAACCAATAGAAAAAATATAAGTTGTGTGCATAATGCATTTTTTCCTAAAATAAAAGGAAAAAATATATGGGAAAACTAATCTGGTTATAAGATCATACTTATAACCCGTTTCTGTTTCACTTCTGAACTTTTGAGTGCATCTGGACAAATCTGTAATACAGACATTTCATTTGAAACTGGTTATAAAGACAACAACACAACAAGGTGAAACAAAGGATAATCTTGTAGGCTCTCAATATGTAGCAGTTTCTGATCAACCAGTGTTATGGGGAACAATGGTGCCTTCTAAGGGCCCAAGTGTGTTCAGCCTAATTCATTTGATATCACAATTATATATTCTCAGGACAATATGTCAATATAAAAAAAAATTCAGTGTCCAAGATCCATATCAATGCAATTTATTTGAACTCAGAGCCATCTTTAGACCACTGAAATGACAGCAAAGAGAAATAGAAATATTGGCTGTTATATGATAGCATACAGCTCTTACAAACATAAAAAGGTTCCTTGACTTCAACTAGAGTTTTCACCATCTGATCTCTATAGATAGATGTGATAGGTTTAACAAAGAGAAGCAGTGCATCAATATTTTTTGATCATGGCTTTCTGGACTGCTCTGTAAATCATGAGGGTTGTTAGGGGTTTAAACGTCCTTCAGGTACAGTGGACCCCCAGTAATTGTGGGGGTTGGGGATCACAGTTGGCCACGAATAACTAAAATCTGCAAATACTTGAAATCCTCTCTAACAATGTTTAGAAAAGCCAATTTTAATAGTTCAAATATCTTAATACACACAGTGGAAATTGTCTTAGTACCAATGCAAAAGCTAGTATCTATATAGAAGTCCTTATCTCTGCTTTTGAGGGTACAGCCAGTCAGTAGCAAGGAAAATAAATCCGCTGTTGGCTTGACTGCTTTGCAAACGCCAACCAGTAGTATCAGGTTGCATTGCGCCTCTGCATTTCACCTCTCCAGACTTCATTTTGCTAAATATATTTTACATGTGGTCTGCAAATAGGTGGATTTTCCAAAAAATAATTTGTCAACATAGTTTTATCTTTATCTCAGATTTTCCGTTCCAATTTAATCGAATGCTGTACTCTGAACTGAAAATGATGAACCACAACATCTTATACTTAATATAATTCATCTTATTGTAATCTTGTCAATATGTTTGCATATTAAACAGGGACAAATAATTAATTTTTTTAAACACATGGACTTTAGTTTTTGATTATGCAAGTTCTAAAGATAAAATGTCATGCTGAACTTAATGTGCTTAATAAGTGCTGCAGATGTGGGGGGATTAATATGTGCCAGCTGCTCAGCACACACCAGTTGATGTCTGTGGTTGAACTGGGCATCTCCCCAGTGTGAAAGTATGCGCTTGTACAAACGTGAGGGGGGGTGTTGCTGAAAAAAAAAATGGTTTGCTCGTCAACTTTCCCTAGGAGAATGTAGATGAAAATACATGAGTAAACATGACATTAATTTTGATTTGCTCGCCCTCATGGGTGATGTTGGTCCAAAAGGCCATTCTTGACTTTAAGAGATGAACGAATATTTCCTAGAAATGAACCCGCTCTCTTCTTCTTCTTCTTCCCCTCCTCTCCATCTTTTCCTCCTGAAGGAGCCCTCGAGAGATGTGTGTACCCTCTCGCTGCCCGTATCCAAATAATTAATCCAAAGCAATTACTCTCCTCCTTCATCTGTCCGTCGGCCCGCTAACAAAACATTTCGACACGTGTCCTCATCACTCCCCTTTAATTAAGGGAGAACTATTTATCACTCCCCTTTAATTATCCTAGCCTGTTTATCAGTCTGCCTTTAATGGAAAAGGCACCGGAGAGATACTCGCACAAACACACCCCGCTATGCTTTCCTCGCGTCTGCCAGTTTTGAACTCCACCGAAAGAAAAAAAAAACACACACACACACACACAAAAAAAACACACAAAACAATTAGTCAAAGAAAGCAGGAAAACAAGGATTTTAAAGGAGGGAAACTTTCCGAGGCGAGAGAGATAGAAGTTGTTGTTTTTCTTCCTCTCCTGGCAATCAGGGTGATGGCCACACTCGCACGCTCCGCTGTGCTTTTGTTCCCCCCGCTGAAAGCTTCCGCAGACTCCACGCGGTTCACACTGAGTTCAAACACGCACACATGCATGCACACACTAGCCTAGATCAAACGCACCTCCACAATAGTTCCTTTGTGTTCAGTAACCATGGTTTCTGTCAGGTTTAATGCCTAGCAACATGTGTCACGGGGCAACCACTCACCGAGGAGGGGAGGATACTTCATAACGGCATAAGTGTTTGACCACAAAACAAATTTAACTATCGTGACACTAGCATAGAGGTTCCGAGTTGAAACGTAGCACTGGGAGTTTCTTTTTTAAGTGATGAGTTTAAGTAAGGTAAGTTCACATCTGTTTACGGGTGCCTTATTGCTGCCTTTATATCTGGACACGTCCATCACTCTTTAACCAGCTCAGACAGGCCAGAAAGTCTCAGGAGAACAGAGGCAGGTTCTAGCGTCGCCTCCAGATGCGGAGCTCCTCCCCCTTGATCCAGAACTCACCGCTCCTTCTGAAGCTGCCTCAGCCTGGGAGCAATTTGGTGGATGTAAATTGTAACCCCACATGCGGCGAGCAACTAGTTAAATTTCACACATGCACATATGGACAAACACACAGACACAAACAAGCAGCTGGTAGGGTCAGAAGTCTGGGTGTCACACCCTGTCATTGCAGATTAAGTTATGCAAAGTGAGGTGGTCAGGCAGCCAACCCCTGGGGCTTAACAAGCAGGAAACGCTAATTGGGTCGGCTTGCTGATTGCCATAATTGCTACTGTGTGTGTGCGTGTGTGTGTGTGTGTGTAAATGCTTGTGCGTTGGTGTCTGTGTGAATGAGAGAGATAGAGAGGAAAAGGAAGCTTGTTCACTGAACTCTCAGGGAAGGACTGACTGAAAAAGTTGAGGTATGGCTCTGCAGCTTTTAGGACAGCCTGCTGCCCTCTGAGAAGGGTAAAAAGCAGTTTGAAAACAAACACAATTCTTATAACAAATTATAGCAGAGAAGCAACTAATAAAATGAATGGACGAATAGGTAACAAAATAAAATTTGCCTTACTGCGTCTTATTTGTACCGAGCCACTCACTCAGGTGTCCTTGCATTACATGGGTTGTTCCACCATTGTTGCATTTTTATGGATACCCCTACAGTAACATAAAGCAGAATTGAAAATGTGTCACTTTTCACCAATTGTACACAATTTGAAAACCTAAATCTACAAGCAGAAAGCAGAAAATGGCGGATCAGGTACAATTTCAGCACAATCAGTACATGCATTAGTGTTAGCAACACGGAAGGGCTCATTTTTACCTTAATGGTAAAAACGGTGGCTTGCGAAGTTCAAAAATACGCATATTTTCTTCATTTGGTTGGGATCGAGGCCATTCTGTCTTCGCACCAGAGTTCGCCCGAAAGTGAACTGAGACACACCTGCATAAAAGGTCATTAGCAAATGTAGGCCTGTAGTACATTATTCATTATTATTCTCCATGAATCCAACTGTTCTTTGGAGGCCTCAGAGGTTTGCTAGACAAAACGAGGAGGCAAACTGCATCATGTGGATGAAGGAGCAGACAAGTAAAGGATCGAGATTAAAAGATCATCAGGGTATAAAACAATATCCCAACCACTGAACATGTCACAAAGCACTATTCAATCCATCATCTGTAAATGTAAGATGTATGGCACGACTACAAATCTAATGCTAAATATTTGACTTGTGGTATTCAAGGCAGAGTGGAAAGAAGAAAGCCATTGTTAAAAGAAGTGCTGTTTAAAGTTTGCCACATGTCCTGCAAGGATGTTCTGCATGGAAAAGAGCTTTCCTTGGTCAAATAAGACCAAAATAAAACTTTTTGGCCGACCACCAAAACGCCAAGCTGCAATTGCTGTAAAAAGTGGTTTTACAAAGTATTGACTCTCACCACATTTTGAAGATTTAAAGTTCTAAAATATGTTAAAAACTGTATATACTTTTTTTTCTTCCATTTTCTAGTTATTCAAAAAATAACATTAAGGTATAGTGAAATTGCAATGTACCTTAATTAAGTTAAAGTACATAAGGGGCATGCATACTTTTGCAACGCTTTCTGTTACTGTTTTTCTTGAGCTCTTGTCAAACTTGCATCCTTTTGGCACATTTGTTCATATTATGGTCATGCTTTGTTGTTTCTTCCTCCTTTTCCTCTGTCCCAACTCTTTTTCTCCCAAATGCTACACTCCCACAAAGAGAGGCTTTAACCTAAACTGTCTCTGCACAAGTTTCCTAGTTAATGTGCTTTGGATGGGTACACTTGTGAAGCTGAATGAACCAGCATCCCTCTTTTGGTCCTAATTGCCTGCTTTCATCAGCCCCTCACTGACACACACACACACACACACACACACACACACGCATGCACACAAACACACACCAACACGCACACAATTGTGAATATACACACTCTGTATGAAGTGCTAGTGCTCAGTGTGGCTAACTATGCACAGCTCCATAAGCAGCGCTGGGGCCTGTTATTCAGTTAGTGAGTCTCTGTGCAAGTGCTAGCTGCAAGCATGTAGGATTTTAGGGTTTAGTGTCCCACTGAGACAGAATAATAAGTGTATGTTTCTAATCTGTGTTCATGGCACTGTGTGTGTTTGTGCAGCAGCAGAGCTGGAGAATAATGAGTGTGTGTTGCTAATCTGGGCCCTGGGAGAGCGCCTCTCGTTGCTCCGTGCAGCGTCTCAAGTCTGCGGCCTCTCTCTCTCACTCCATTTCTTCTTTCCTCCTCTCGCTCCCTGTATGTAGGCTAATTTAGCCGCGGCTTTGATGCGTTCTCCTGCGGGCCTGCGTTTCTCATATCCAAATGCAGGGATTAGCCGGCTTTTATTCTCCAAAGCCCATCTCATCCTGTTCTCCCCTTTTTCTGTCTGCTCGCCCGTCTCCCCGACCCTCGGAAACAGTAGCAGGGACTTAACAACCTGACAACAACTGCTTTGTTGTTGTGTTTTTGTGTATCGGTTGTTAGCTGAGACTCTCAGCCCTTTGTGGGCCTGGTATTTACTTGTGCGTACTAAGGATATATGTCAATAGGGAATGGGATGGAGGGGAGATTTGCCATGGCTGACGGGAAAGGTGAGGAAGAATGGAACAGGAATGTAATTTAACAGCTGCTATCTTGTTTTAAGATTCATTAGGAGGAATAATGAGAAATTATGTGTAACTAAGTAGCGTCTCTGGGTGACATCATGAATCTCTTTGTAGCGAGGATATTTCTGAACGTTTGTGCGAGTGGGATGTCAGTGTATGTGTTTGTGTGTGCGCGCGTGTGAAAGAGAGAAAGGGATAAAGATGGCAGGTCTCTTGGTGATAGTCTAAATCCCTTTGTAGAGACAGGGACTGTCACTTCTGAGCATGTGCGTGATGAAAGTGAGTGCTAAGCAGGAGATGCAGTCAGCATGCTCCCACAGAGACAACATTTATACACACACACACACACTTAGATTGAGAAAAAGTCTCTTGATGATCTTTCAACAGATCTGCAGAAGTGGCTTAGGCAGAGAGGACGCCTCTGGGACTCTTCATAGACCCAGACACACATGCATCAGATCACAAATACATACCCACACCTTCCAAACTTCTGTGGAACTACAACAGGCAGATACTCAGGAATTAAGATAAGATATAGATCTTAATGAAAGGTGCTATATGCTGTGTTTCAGCATGTAGCACCTGTTATTACTGACTTAAAACTCAAATAAACTTCCCTAGTGGGAATTTATAGAAATCAGAAATTGTGAAATATAAACTTTCCCCAGTAACAAGTTATTTCTGAGGTTTGTAATAAGTGCATGTGTGATTCAAGCATTTATTTGTTTTTAAAAGTTGACAAATGGTTTTAAAAAATGTGTCAGAAGACACATGTTTGTGCATTTTCTTCCAACTTATTGATGATTCTTAAGGAGAACAATGATAAAAGATCCTTCTCTTTCAATTTTACATTTCTATTACAGTAGAAGACCAAGTGTTGTCCATTTGGCAAAAGGAGAGGTAATGTCAGTAATTTTATTCATAATTCATTCACATCGTATTATTTTTCCTCACTGAATAAATTAAGTCAAATTAAAGGTGGGATTCTTTTTGTTTTATATCTGATGTGAGATTATACAACTCACATAAATATGGCTTAAGCAAGAGACA
Organism: Girardinus metallicus; assembly: GCA_903067095.1. Classification (NCBI taxonomy): domain Eukaryota; kingdom Metazoa; phylum Chordata; class Actinopteri; order Cyprinodontiformes; family Poeciliidae; genus Girardinus; species Girardinus metallicus. The sequence goes on along the minus strand of CAEGAE010028832.1, from coordinate 4,337 downwards.
TTGTCATCAGTCACAATGAAAGAGTAAATCAGCTGCAGGATTGAACAACTTCTTTAAAACTTGTCAGATATTCAACACTCAACAGGTGTTATGGTGACGTGTGCAGATGGAAGTGTGCATATTGGGGATAACTAATTACAGCAAACAGGCACTCGGTTATATTTGCTCTATGTGTTGAATGAACACGTTGGAGGCAACAGACTCCATACTCATTAAAAAACAAGAGCGTTTATTCAAGGAAAGGCAAAAACAAGCACACACAGAAGCAACATGCATCCATCATCACTAAAACTCTTAAGCTTGCTTTTGATCTAACTAATTATAATGACTACTTAAGTGAGATAAGTGGGGTTGCTTATATGCAAATGCATCCTCTTCTCTATCTTCATTATCTCTTATAATGATTTACCTCATCCTCATAGTTTAAATTGCTTTATCTCCATCCCAAAATCCCCCACCTTCAGCCTATCTCTGTTGTTGTTGATATGTTGTGGCTTGTGGAACCTCATGAGGCTCTGGTCTGTGTTGACTATGATTGAGAGCGACCTTCGACCTTTTTGGCTCTATGGAATTCCATACATGGTGCGTCTGTGACCCTCTGACCTCCAGCTGCGCTCCGACTCTATTGGCTGAAAGACTCGCTGTGCTGTGAAGCAAAGGGCTGACAGTAAGAATCAACAGGTCAAAGGCTGAGACACTTGGAAATGAGGCAATGAAGTATGGTCTGCCATTTACAGCAAAGCAACAATGCCATCATTCTGTACACACACAGTGGCGCATATGAAAAGAAAAGAGTGAGACTGACAATGACAAATAGATGCTGGAAAAGCAGAATATTGTTCAACTGGGCTTTTTTCCCATGTTAAAAGTCAACTATAATGTGAATAGATTTTCTTGACTTTAAAATAGGCATTAATAAATACTATATCTTTCAAAAATACTAAAGCAAATACTAAGATGGTTGATTGTTGTGATGTAAGATGTTTTATGGGATTTTTAATGTGAAGTAAATCCTCCATGATATCACAAAAAAAAAAAGAAAAAACAACATTAGTTCTCATGTGTGGTCTCATCTCTACTCACTGTTATCCCCGTCTGCCTTGTATTATTCTAGTATTCATGTTTTGGTTTTCTTTTCACTTGTGTTGAGCAGTTTCGGTTTCCGTCAAATGAAGTTAGTCCAAAATGCAAACGTCCCCGCCTTGATCATTTGTGACATGTTTGGATTTAATTTCTTCATTCATTCTTTTTGAGTTTACACCTGACATCAACTATAGTGAATCTGAATACTTTGAAATAAAGTTCAGCTGTCCTTGTAGGACTTTGCTTGTTTGTGTCTTAATTGAAGTTATAGTTAGCAGGAAAGTTACAAGAGAGTCTCATCTATATCCAGTTATCTGTTCAGGGTCATAAGATATTATAAATATTCAATAATTGAGATATGTAATTTTCTATAACATTTTTAAAATACTTTACACTATATATTAAAATATATCAATGCAATGATATGTTGCTATACACTCGAAATGCCCCAAAAAGTTTGCCGTTTGCTTTTGAAGTTTTGCACATTTTAAAGGTCTCACACCTTCACTCTTATATGCCATCAACGTCCAGACTGTCCAAAACTTTCTGTGATCCGTCTGCAGTCAAACTGTACATCAGCTATATTTCATCCACGCCATCCTAACACCCAAACTTCTGTCTTTGTCAGACTGAAGCAGCCTCTGTCTTCCAGACAGAGACAGGTGGGGGTGGACGGGAGGCTGTCAGGGGTAGCAGCACCTTAACATGCAGCCGCCTTGATCAAGGCCGTGATTTGGACATGAACATGGAGCGCTCATCTCTGCAAAGCCCTCAACCTGTGACACTGGTTCAGAGCCGGCTGACAGAAAGTGCCTTAACTGTCTCTCTTCCAGGCCTTTGAATGTCCTTTAGAACAGGCAGATACAGAAATGGTGGAGGAGAACGAGAGAAATCCTCCTTCTTTTTGACTTAAACCTGACAGGTTAAAGACAGGTTCCTCTCATTTTGCTCTTTGCTCTCTCCCTTTGTGCCTTTCACGTTTTGGTGGCAACACTCTTTTCATTTGTCTGTCTCTCTTCTCTCAAAGTTGAAAGAAATAGCTAAAAAAAGATTATTAAACTTCCATCCTGTGCTTCCCTCAAACTCCTTCTGTCCTCCAGTCCCCAGAAAGCTGTTTTTTGTTGCCTCTCTTGTGGGATCCCTTCTTGCAGGAGGAAGGAGGGAGGGAGTGAGGTGGAGCGCTTGGAAAGTGAGAAAAGAGGGTCCAGAAAAGCACCCGAAAATAACTGTCATGCAAGTGGACAGGCAGTGATTAAGGATTTAACTGATCATCCTGCGGCTGACAGTGAACCAGCTATTATCTAGCAGGAATCAAACGTTGCTCAAAGCCCTGGGAGGCTTTCTGCGCCTCTCAGCATCTCTGAGCTCCTCTTAGAGGCCTGGCCAACATGAAAGGAGACGTCAGGGCCTGGCAGCTGACAAGCAACGGCGAGCGCAGCGGAGAGTGAAGTAATGAGATCTTTATTTTGGCCGTTACCTTAGGGACTGTTGATCTGTGTTGTGGCGATGTGCAACGGAATACAAAAAGCCTCTCTGTTTGTTTGTATGGGAACCCTGCCCTGTGTGCGTCTGTGCATGCACATGCATGTTGCCAGTCGCTCCGAATTAGAGGAGCAACAGTCATTCATTAATCTAACAAATGTCAGGAAACTCGATGCTACCAGATGCATGAAAGTAAATCTTATAGCGATTGTGGTGAGAACATAATTACAGTCAGCAGGAAATCAGCAAATTGATTTGTGGCTCTGTGTGTGTGTGTTGTGTTGGTGTGGTTACACTGTTTGTGTTCTACCTCATCAAAGGCCTTTCCATTACACAAAAGACTTTACACTTGATCCTCTTGCTGATCTTCTTGGTATCTGCAGTTTTTTGTGGTGTGATTGTGTATGCCTGTGTGTACATGTGTGTATGGATGGTGTTGTGTACAGCTTCATATTGCTGTTCAGTTTTACTCCAGTATGGAACAATGAAAGCGAAACAAAAAAAACTAACCCTGAGTTAAACTCAAACACATTCAATTAATCAGCTATAATGCTTTGAAAAACTGCTCATGCTTTTGCGTACTTGTAAAAAGACATAAAAACATGCTTCCGTTTTTTCTTGCATTTGTGAAAGGTGAGATGAAAATGTATTGTTTTTTTCTTTTACAGGAAAATATCCAAAAAATATGCCATGCATTTGTATTTCATGTTGTTGAATTTATACTTTGTAGAACCCCTTTTTACTGCAGGTGCAAGTCTTATAGGGGTCACAGTGTACCTTCTACTTTATGTGCAGGCTTGTCAAGGTGGAAGGTAAACCACCTGCCCTAGTTTCAAGACTCTTAAAGCTTTTCTTCCAAGATTGTTCCGTTTATACCTTCTGCTGTCTTCTCATTAGCTCTGACTAGCTTCCATAGGCCCGCGGCATCATACCGTCAACACCATGTTTCACAGAGGGAATTGTATTTTCCATGTTTCTTTTAACCAGATCCCATTCTCCTGCATGTTTTCTATACTGGAAAACTGTAAATGGGACTTCCAATGATGTTCTTTTAAAAATGTCCATGTGTGTTCTTGCAGTTCACAATAATGTTCTGATTGGTCGATAGACCCTACAAATCAGATGAAATAGACCCTAACCCTAACCCTAAAAATATGTGATAACATATGTAACATATGATAACATATGTTATCACATATGATAACATATGACAACATATGTTATCATATGTGATAACATATGAAAAATGTGAATATTTTTACAGTCTGACTAATCTTGCAAGGCAACATCTGTCTGTTTACGCCTTGGTCCATCAGTTGATTTAATAACAGAAGTCATTTTTTTATTTTTCTATGGTCCTTTCAGATTTTGAAGAAAAAGGACCATTAAAAGAATAATTTCTTAAAGCCATAATCATAAATTGAATATAGAGCTAATGTAATATCATATCATGTCATGTCATAGAATCTAATGGGCTAGAAAATAGAGGGGAAAAAATATTTTCTGTTACTCCATCTAATCATGAGCTTCTAGTTAAAACTAAGAAATCTTCAACAAACAGTGGACCTGTTACACCTGTTTAAAACTGAACAAGTTTCATTGCAAGTTCATGTTGTCTTCTAGATGTTGACTTCAATTCATAATGTGTTTTGCCTAAAAAAAATACATTTTTATGTGGTTATACTCTAAGTCACAATAGACCTTTTTCACGCTTCCGCGTTTTAAAGCGGATGTGGGGTTTGACAATTTCCGGTGGCTATAGCGTTAGCATT
>CAEGAE010028831.1:0-44596 GCA_903067095.1 Girardinus metallicus | reverse complement strand
GTCTTACACAGGGTGGTTGCCTTCTTTGCTGCTTCAGGATCTAGATTAATTCTGCTTGCTACAAGGAAATCCAGAAAGTTAGTCTTCGACCTACAGTGCTTACTTGGGTTATGTAGCAGGACAATGGTCAAAAGCACATCAGCAAGACAACATCAAAATGGCTAAAGCAAGGTAAAAAGAATGTTATGAAGTGGACTACAGTTTGTGTTTTAGCCTTTTTCACCTTGTAAAGCCATATTTCAAATACCAAGGCCCCATACAAAGAAGTGCTGGTAACTTTTAGGCTATAGAAATAAATGAAAACTGCATGGAAGTCTTTGTGACAACAGAAAGGCATGTATATATGGACAGTGAGAGAGAGAGATTTTTTTGGAGATTATTTGTAAATAACTATAATAACCATAAAAATAAATTAAAGCAAGAATTTATAATCCAAACAGATACTTACATAAAGTAATTATCTCTGTACTAAATATATAAACAGAAGAAACTAATAGCATTATTGCTGCATTATTTGGTAGATGAGCCTCCAAGATTTCCTCTCATTGGTATCAGTGTTTTATGGAAATAACGTTGCACTTTATGGCACCTGCATAATATAAACTCAAGTGAAACGCTGCGGGGATGATCTGATATTGACCGAGCTGATTCGGCTAACTCACCTTGAAATTCATTGAGGTCTAAAAGCTGCCAATCCTGTGACAGATCAGCTAATGAAATTCCCAAAGCAATACATGAATATCAGAGCCAACACCAAGGGTTGGAGATAACAGCTCTCCGCTGTGCCTCTAACAATAGGCAGCGGGTAAAACAGCCACCTGATAGAAAAACACCTTCTGGGTGTTTTGATGCTGAAATCAGATGAGTGTCTTTTACGTGCACATGTTTCAGTCTCATCAGACGACTGTTTCTTATTTGAGGAAGATGGTAGCGCTGTGGTGTCTCCACAGGTGGGCAAAACTCATCTCCCTTGTTACAGAGAAGTCCATAACTCACAACTGTTATTGTTTCCTGTAAATCCTTATGGCTTCTAGCCAGAGGATTCAGCCACTGGCATTAATCCCTCGTGGCATTATTTTTGTTTTGCGCTATCAGACCTTAGTCTTATGCTCTTGTCATTGTGCTCACATACTCAAACTGAAATGTTCCTCTAAAAAACCCCAAAGTGAAACATTCTGTGTAAAATTTGAGTCTCTGTATAATGGGATTAAATTGACTATATATTTATGTATATAAATTACCTAAGTACCTTGAGGTATTTCTTTTGAATTTGCACTATATTAATAAACTGATTTCATTTGACATCCCAGACACAAAAAAGAAAGAACAGGATGCATGGTTTTCAAAAATGTTCGCATGCTCCTTGCTTATGACCTCTGAGCCACTATTTGGAAAACTACCTTTTGTTACACTGATATGTACAAGGGTTTTGGAGCATGTACTCATCATGTTTATGAATGAAACAAAAATGTTGCTGATTCGAAGCCTTGTTATATTTTCTTAGTTCTATTTAAATGTTGTCCATGCGAACATGTATACATGCTTTGTTATAAATCTGATCGTATGTTTAGGTTCATTTTCTTGCTGGAAGGTGAATCTCTTTCTGCTCTGTTTTCATGGCTTGTTTATAAGGACAACCAGGTTTTCAGTTGTGCGATATGCTTTCTGTTTTAGGATGATAAGTAGAGTGGTGCTCTGTGAGATGATCAAAGCTTCGGATATTGTTTTGTGCCCTAATCCTGCTCTTAAATCCCTGACCTGTCTACTCTGTTATTTGGTCTTCGTGGTGGTCTTTGTTTACTAATGTTCACCAAAAAATCTCTGATTTAGAAGTATAAGTGCAAAGGAGGCTTAACTCAAATGCAATTCACAGTTTTTTTATATTTCCAACTTTGAAAACCAAATATGATTTCACTTTTCAATTATGTTCTGTGTTGATACATAAAATTCAAATGAAACAACTCTGAGTTTGGGGTGATAAAGATTTTTAAGGCAAGTGAATACTTTTGCAAGGTACTGTAAACGGCACATTTGTGAAGCCGCAGTCAAATAAATACATTGTACGGCCACATACAATATACAGCGACTCTACCAAATTACAAAGCCAGCACAGGTTGCCTAGTAACTGTGTCTCTTGAAAGCTTTGTTGCAACTTGATTTGCATCCAAAAAAAGTGGTGGCTCCAGGAATATATATGCATACCAACATGCCTCCACACACATGCACAGAAACACACATGTCCTCTCTTACATATGTGAATATGAACTCCTGCGGTGATTCAGAAGCAGTTTTCTGCTTGGCTTAGCATGCAAGCAAAGGCACGACGCTGTGCTTTAAAAACAAAGCGCCTATCTAATATCTGGTATCATTTTAGAATGCTGGGAAATAATGGCTCCCCAATTATTGGTGGGGTGATACAGACAGGGCAAAGAAACCTGCTATCCAGTGTAAAATGTTTGCCAAACGGACTTAGTATTTGTCTAAAATGAGTTGGTGCGACTGTGTGGAGCTTGACAGTTATATGGCCACACTGGGAGACGTTTAACCTTCCTAACTGTTGACGGGATGACAGGCCTAAAGTGACAACAGCGGTACAGGAAAATAAAACAGGGTCTATGAATGTGTGTATGTGTGTATTGTTTTAAGGCGCTGAGAGTTTTGTCCTGCAACTTTCTTCCTCTGTCAGTGAGAGTGCTCCGATCAGCCATGATTGGCATGTCCTTTATGCTTGACTGATTTGAAAATATAGACGAAAGTGTCGCCTGTATAAAAGCTATCAATTTAGAGCCTTTATCTCAGTGCCATGAAAATCAGAGCAGGAGTTTGTAGTAGCAAATATTTCTGAAGTAGAAAAGCCATGGCACACAAGCTGACATCTCACTAAAGGCCTGCTAGCTCTCGGAGATTCAGTCCCTTTGTATTGTCCTCTTGTCTCTTTATCTTTGACTTTGTCTTCTTACTTGTCCTGTTCTGTTTGTCTTCCACTTTCTGCATTTGCCTAGTGTTTGCCTCTGTATTTTCCTCTGTTCCTCATCTCTCTTTATTCTGCACGGCTGTGAGGAGATGCTCTGGAGGTTAAGTTGTCCCACAGCTCACTGCGAAAGGAATGACCTTGATGTAGCTCACATATGGTTTGAGTTTGTGTTGTTGTTTCTCAGTGTTTGTTTCTGTAATCGCTGAATTGTAAAACTGCGTGTGCGAGAGAGTGTTATCATACCAGTGGAGGTTCTCATTCTCCTCCCCCCCCCTGCATCTCACGCAATGATAATTCTGTTTGGCAACGACACCTCTGTGCCACGTCAAGAGATGGGCAGGGGAAGAGGCACAGGGAGGTACCATTTAGATAAAACAAATTGGCAGCTTCAGAGCAGGAGCGCTGACTGCTCAGATAACAACCAGAGAGACTGTGAGCACTGATGTGTATATGCTGTAGCTTTCTTTTCCTCCATGAATCTGTGGTGTCTAAATGATGCAAAGCCCCCTTCTTCAGCCAGCTCTTCCACCCTGTCCTTTTTTTTCCATAGTAAGTCACAAAGCTATTTTCTCTGGCCTATAACTATAATGCTGTGATGGGACAAGCAGCTTTAATTAAAATCAATAGCCAGGACTGTTTTAGTCTCTGGCAAGGTCACACATCTCCCAGCAGGGAGAAGGAGAAACAGGGAGAAGTGGGATTGCATGGATGGACGCAGGCAAACAGGGAAATATGTAAAAAGGTGAGGTGTCATCATATTTTAATTAACCCACACCTCGGAGGGCTCGTACGACCAAAAAGCACCAGTCTGCTTTTCGAGCCGAGGGTTGAAGCTCATTGGTGTCACATGGACGTTTAGTTTGTCCTTCCAAGTACACTTGAAACCCAAGTGGTCGTGGAGTTTTAGAGGGAGAAAAGAAGAATTGAATTCATTGTTGTTGCAGGATTTATATTTTCCTTTTAGCTTCTGTTCTTTTCTTTTTGCCCAGCTTTGCAGGCTGTTGGATAGCCCTGGTATGCAGGCTGTTGTTGGCAGCCGGGGTGTGGTATAGCTAGCCACTAGCTGCATTAGTATTCTGCTGAGATAGCTACATGCAGAGACGTTTTCTTTTCTCTACCTCTGAAGGAATAATCAGCCCTGGCGTGTGCTCCTTTTTCTCTGTAAGAGGCTGAGGGATTTAGCTTTTTTGATTCTCTAGGTACCTACGGAGATATTTTTTCAAGTTCTTGACAATGTTTGTGCATTCACTACAGATGTCTGTTCTAGATCTATGCAAAATGTGATGCATTAAAGTGTCTGTGCACAGAGATGTCTGGCTCTCTTGCTTGCTTCTTGTCTTTGTGGGTGAATCATGTAAAGAAGTAGACACTATCTAAGCTGGCAAAGAGCGGCCCATCCTGTTTGGTTATCAAGTCTTGTTTCTATCTTGGTCCTGATAACATCATATCTGATCTGTTGCCAGAGTCGCCACAGAAGCGGCCGCACTGCTAGCCACCATCCGTTCCCGTATATCTATGTATCAGTTCCAGATCTGCCGTCACCCTGCTCTCTCATCTTTGCCTTATCTCCTTATTCCACCTTTCTCCCAGATCCCGGTGTCCCAAACACACCAATTCCTCATCATCTTCATCTATTCACTGCTTTTATGCTGGAAGTTTTAAGATATCAGTTTTTGTGCTGTTGTTTCTTGAGTTTAGACTTGAGTTTAGTCAATGATTGAAAGGCCAAGATTAAAAAGTATGAAAGTAAGGGAACAATGCAGTTAATTGAACAAATTTATGTTTTCTCTCTGTTTTATGAATCAACAAAAAATGAAGAAAGAATTTGGACTAAAATCAGTGAAGTAGATAAAATAAATCTGTGGAGTTCAGTGGACTGACGTACTTCTAACCTGGACAATATTGACTGGAGGTTCAGGGTTTTTTTTTATCTGGACACAACATAAAAAATGGGTTTCTTTATTGGAATGCATTAAAATTACTATATCAGCTTGTTACATACACCTACAGATTTGCTTACCAATCAAAAATACTGACCTGCTTACTGTGAAAATGTGAACTTCCACTCTATGCTCTAAGGAAGTTTGGAAATACTTTTCTGTCTTTCTCTACTTGCATATCCAACTTCCTCATCACTATGGTGACAGCCAAAAAATATGGGTCTTAACATTACCCCTGTGGCCAGTGAATAAAAAAAATACCAGTTCAGTTAAAGTTATAATTTGTATATTTTGTCAAACTAGCTAGATAGTACAAACAATTGTGTAATGGCTGTTATAAGCAAATATTTAACATGCAACATGCCCCCATTTCGTGTGAGATTATGCTGCTGCAATAAAAGATGAATTAATTTTAAATCTTTTTACACATCTTTCCAGGGGTGTCAATAAATGTGTTTGTGTTTTCTTAATTATGTGATTCAGTTAAACATTCTCCTTTTTCCCCCTCATTCAATATAATACCTGCTCTTATTCCTGATTCTTAGAGGTACTTTTTTTTATTCAATATGATGAAAAAGAAAAAAAATAATAATAATAATTACTTTTCCACAATATTCAAATTTTCTGAGATGTACCACCAACTCAACATCCTTTTACCTCTTTACATTTGCTGTCAGCATAAATGGCCCCCGTCATCACCATATTTTTTGTGTTGCAGGCAGAGGCTTCCTCCGAAAAACGTCTACTACTACCGTTGCCCTGAGCACAGACGCAACTATGTAATGTCATTTGCCTTTTGCTTCGACCGAGAAGACGACATCTACCAGTTTGCATACTGCTACCCTTACACCTACACCAGACTGCAGCATTACCTTGCCAGCTTGGAGCGCAGAAACCTCCCCTACCTGCAGAGGGAGCAGCTTGGACTCAGCGTGGTAAGTCCCAGAGTGAAAAATGACACAAGCAGGTGGACAAATGAAAATGCGAGGTGGGTGAAAATGTCTAGATTTGAGACAAGAAATTTAAATGATGATGTGGATTAGACGTGGAGGAATTTCTTTTTTAGCTTTAAGGGACCCACAGTGGGAACTTAGGCGTGCCTGCTGGTCATAACTTTGGCCTCATGTTATTATTAGTATTGTTACACTGGGAGACGACCTGCCACAAGCTACGTGTGCGGGGGTGTGGGCGTGTGTGTGTTCATGTGATCAGCAGAGCTCTCACCTCAGCAGTGGAAGCCAGTGTATCATACATGCAGCCTGCAGTCCTGTCTGCTCTTATCAAATAATTGTATGAGAAAAACTCATTAGAAATGCTTGAGAGATTATGACTTTTTCTTCTGTCCTCCAACATTTGTCAGGGAAAGCTTGCTTCAAGGGAGATACCATAAGAGTACAGGTACTTGTAAGAAGCACTTGACCATAAAATGCAGAAATTACTTTGAAATTTGAAACAGCTGGTAGCACATTTTTAAAGGTGTAAAACCTTTATAAATTAAAGATCCAATGACTAGTACTAATAATGAATGTATAAAATATTTAGAATTACTCATTTTCTTTACTGTTCTATGGTAATTCAGTATTTAAAATGTGTGTAGATTCTTTTTTTTTAAGTTTCCATTTGGCTGGTAATCCCAGGTACTGTAAGAGCAAATACATTTTGTTTTTCATTTAGAAGTAAATGAAGAGGTTATCAGCTGAAGATGAACAGCATTTCCATCCACACACAGAAACAAACCACAGACAAATTTCTGATTATATTATTGGCATACATACATATTGAAAAATATCAATACATTCAAATGTTCCAACTAAAAAACTTGTAATAAAATAACTTGAAACTTCAGATTTTATGCAATGAACCAACAAAGCCTGGGAAGTGAAAGGAAAAAGAACTGTTTAAAAAATATATAGAGACTAAATAAAATAAGGGTTAAATCCTTTTTTTAGTAAATAAAAGTTTGAAAAGTTTGGTTTGCATTTTAGTCCCCCTTAGTGTAAGAGAGAATAAATCTACTTTTCACTGCAAAGTCTGTTTCTACCAGCGTTTTATAGTTACAGACAAAAATAATTTTTCTAATTTTTCTTTATAACATAAAATATATCTCAGTCAGGCTTGAGAAAGAGCCTTTGCCAACATCAGTTGTTAAGTTTTGCTGCATATTTTAATTCGGATGCAGCTTTGTACTTAAACTGGGCTCTGACTGTGTGCTTAGTATCATCCTGCTGAAAGGTGAATCTTTGATCAACGCTCAAATCTTTTGCAGCCTCTAACAAGGTTTCTTCCAGGATTATCCAGATTCCCCTTCCTGCTAAAAAGCATCTGCACAGCATGATGGGGAACTACTACTCTGTTTACTTGTGAAAATTGTGTGTTTTGGTGATGTGCAGAGTATTTCATTTCAGTGTTTTGCTTCAGTGCCTTCAGAGATTCAGTTTTGATTGAATCTGGCCAGAAACTTTCTTACATGTTTTTGCCTTGTCTTCTCTGACTTGACAGTACTTGTCATGGCTTTCCTCTGGCCACTCTTCCATAGAGACCCTGGTTGTGGAGAGTATTGCTAATGGCTGTGTGGTCGACAGAGCTCCCACCTGAGCTTTAGATCTCTACAGCTCCTCTGGAGTTATACTTTCCTTGTCCAGCTTGTTGGTTTATGACAGACATGTGTTGTTTGTGTCATATTATTTCCTATGTAAAAGTTGATTTATTGTATCATTACACAGTTTAACTGTAGGTAGCAAAGCTAGACTTTGGAAGAAAAGGCTTTAAATTTCACTTAGGCATAGAGATGACATTATTTACATACAAATATTTATTGCATGTAAATAAAATCCCTTTGAGAGTTAGACAATTAATGACACAGATAAAATCCCTGAACTGAAAAGACATTTGTTTTTGCCTGATTTAATGTACATTTGTTTTTTTAACATAAAGCATTATTGCCTTTAAGTAATAAAAAGATGAATTACTTGCTTTGTTGTGGCAGTTGCAATGAATGGTGAGACATAAATCTGATAATGAGTCTTCTGGATTGTGGCTACGACATGACAACTAACTGTAATATTTCACTATGGTCTTTGACAAAACGAAGAGCAATTTGTGATTTTACTTTCACAGTTTTGCAGTGTTATGAATATAGTAAAAATCCCTGACGTTCAGTACGTTGTAAATAAAGTTGACCTAAGCTGTGACGGCTGAAAAAACGAAGGCTTCTTGCATCTCTCTGGTGCTGATAACAAATCTTCTTTTCTTCAATCTGTGCTACTGTTATGTGTGTAACGCTGTTGGAACTAAGATATACAATTCAGGCTGTGCAGCACACTCTTTTCACTTTATTTTTAAGCTGCATCATTTCTCTTCGCAAGACAAAGGGGAACCGGGAGAGGACAGACTTGGTTGGTTTGGCTCAGAGAGTCAGTATTAGTATTCATAGTCATAGAGAGGTTTTATGACCGTATTTTTCTTTTTATGTTCTCTGGGCCTTGGTCGCAGACAGCTTAGCCCCACCCTCTCATATCTCTTTCCCTGACTGCTCTTTCTTTCTCTTTCTCTTCCTCTTTCTCGTTGTTGCCATTTCTTCCTTCTCCTGCATATATACATATGCATCTCCACACACACGCTCACACACACAGGTCAGAAGGAAAGAGATGAGAATGGATAAAGGGAGCTTTTCGACTGCATCAAAGTTTAAAGACAGATTGCTGTAATTTCCGAGGCAGAGTCTTTGGCTATGACAGAACACGCCTGGGACACCAGAATAGCTTTAACCTTCTAATGGGTACAGTTATCTCATAAGGATGGAAATAAGATTTGAGGCCATTTGCACTGGAATGCCTCTGTTGTGCTGCCTAATTTGTTTTCTGTAATGTATTCACACAAATAATAGACCAAGGATTCTGCATACTTAAGTTGAGATACTTTAAAATTTTAGTTTCTGAGGTATTTATTCTGTTCTGTAATATTTAATTGTCACATCAAGAATAACCTGTTTAATTCACCACAAAGTAACTATAAATGAAGAGGAACAACTAAAATAAAGACAGTTTTTAGTTTGGATATACATACAGTGGGGAAAAAAGTATTTAGTCAGTCACCAATTGTGCAAGTTCTCCCACTTAAAAAGATGAGAGAGGCCTGTAATTGACAGCATAGATAGACATCAACTATGAGAGACAAAATGAGAAAAAAAAATTCAGAAAATCACATTGTCTCATTTTTAAAGAATTTATTTGAAAATAAGGGTGGAAAATAAGTATTTGGTCAATAACAAAAGTTCATCTCAATACTCTGTAATATGCCCTTATGTGTGGCAACTTAGATATTTCCCTCTGTTCACCTCGCTTTGTATGTTCACCTACTTCTGTGTCAATTCCATAAAAAAGAGGATTGTGGTGAGATCGGGACTTTAAACGGTAATCTGATATGTCAGTTTAGTGTTTAGTTTTAATGAAATGTTTAGTGATTAATCAGAGGCAGTTTGGACAGTTTTTATATTTGCTTCATGTTTGTTTTGTTCCTTTGCTGCCTTTTTTATGGAAGGAGTGGGATTCACCTACAGAAACCAGCACTGGTATCTATAAATAACACTAGAGGGAAGCTCCCTACTTTCCTGACCTTCTTTTTTTTTCCATTTTTCTGCTCACTGTTGATCATTTGAAATGTATTTTATTTCCTTCTTACCATGAAAAGTGAAATAGTGCTCCAGTCAATGAAACTGAGCTAGACTGAAATGATTATTTGTTTACTAAGTTCTGCTGATCTACATTACTTGCCAGAAACCAAACAAGAAAACCCACACACATTTAAAGTTTCTTAGCATGAAAAAACTGTAATCCCAATTAGTCTGAGTTCACATGATACTTTTTTCTAAGTCTAGACCCATAGCATCACTTGTTCAGCTATGCACTACAAGTTTTACATTTACTTTCCCAAGAATCTTTTTTTGCATCTTCATTTTTATTCAGAAGCTCATCTTTAAAGGTTCACAAACTTTGATCTTCAGTTTTTTCCATTGAAAAGCTTTGGCTCTAGCGTTGGTTAGAGTAAGGAGCTCTGTCATCTGGGAGGTCTGAGTAGAGTTGCTGCTCTTCCCCATTGAAAGTGGTTGATTTAGGTGGTTCAGGCGATTAATCAGGATGGCTGCTGGCGTCTCCTTTGAAGTTTTTTCAGGATCAGATTGAGAACATGGTGTGAGGATCCAACAGAATGAGCAGGAGAGTTTCTCTGGGGTGAGGAATGCTTGAGTTTCCCCCCTGGACCTCAGAGAAGTAAAAGATGGGTTGAGGTTTTTGGCATTATTCATTTGAGATCTTTTGTCAGGGTGGCATATTTATTCATGTATTTGTAATTTGTGCCTACAGTTTTTTTTATGGAATGTAAAAGGTGATTATTTGCTTCAAGCTTTGTTGCAGTTTCTGAGTGCACTTCAGTCCCAACCCAGAGAACTCTAAAAGACATACTCTCACAGACACCCGGATACACATCACACACAAATACTAACAGAAAAATACCTGAAAAATCCATCTTATTTCCCAGCGGAGAAGTTTTTGATTCTTCCTGTGCTTTCTCTGCTGGATTCATGGACTTATGTCTGCTTGTCAGGTCCCTGTCTGTCTGAACATTTCCTTTTAGAGGACCATCCTGACAGTATCTGAGAAAACCGCTTTCTCTCTTCCCCCGAGGCATCTGTGTCCACAGAGGTTCAGAGAAAAAGACAACAGGCTTTCGACCTGCTACAATACTAACAAGGCTCTTTGAAATGACCCCTACTGTCTCTATCTTTCAAGCTTTTTCCTCATTTCTTTATGCTCCTCAAGTTTCCCCTGGCCATCGAGAATTGAAAGCACCTTATTTGCCCAGCCTGCCTGTTGACAAAGCATTTTTCTTTCCCCCTCACCAGCAGCCAGGTTCTGCCCTGGAGTTGCGGAGGCAGCAGTTTGAGGTTTTTCTTGTGCTGGCCCTGTGGGGAGGGAAGGGCTATGACACTATTAGTCACCTCTGACACAGCACAGCCTCTGCCTGTAAACCAGATGGAAAGAAAGTGTAAATGAGATAGCTGCCTCATGGTGGGAGAAAGAATGTGCCACCTATAAGCCTCCATGCCACTTGCTCACCACCAAGCGGGAATTTGGTTTGCAAAGTCACAAAAAGTAAAAGCTGTTGATCTGAACATCACAAAGCTGATGTGTAACATGCTCTTAGCTCTGTTCTGGTGAAATCCCACAAATCAGGTCAAGATTGTGATTGATCGCTTTTACTGTGCTAAAGAAAAGCAGCATTAACTGTTGACTGCACTGATTTGACTTTGCTTGCACTGAAGTGATTGAATGTGAGACTTAATCCCGTATGATGTGAATGTACATTTACCATGTCGGGGCTGTCTGCTCAGTAAGAGAGCGGTCTTCAGGAACCCTCTGTTTTTTGGGGGCTGTGTCTTGCACAACAGGAGAGGAGTAGAGTGGATGCTGCGCCTATATCTGCCTGCCTGCCTCTCTCTTTCCTTATCTCTGTGTTTGTACACTGTGCCAAGATCCAATCAATAGCCACTCCAGCCGTGGAGAGAGAAGAAGGTCAGCAGCCACACTGGAGGAGCCTGGGTAGGCAAACAAAAAACAACATGCTTCAATCTGGGCTCTGTGGACTGCCATTTTGTTAACGGGAGACCTTTTCCACCTGGACTTTTCACAGTCAAATGTAGTATTGGCTTTTGCACGCGTCATGCATTGTCATCGACTCTCAGACCAGCATCTGCTGTTGCAAAGTACCAGTTTTAATTACCCTGACTAATTACTGGCAGCTTTTTCTGTTAACTGACTCTAGTATTTGAGTTCTTGACACAGACACAGTTCTGTGAATGGTCGTGTGATAGGTTTGTAATAAAGAGAGCCCTCCATTTACAGAGTGTTATTCAAAGACCAGCTGCAGAATGGTCATCAACTATCCACTGTGTGGTGAGGTGGTAGTGCAAAGTGAAGCCATGTGGCAGACTATTTTTCTGTTTATTTCTAGACAGTGGCCATTCTGATGTGGCTCACTGACCAGGCCAGCAAAACCTGGGGGACAGCCACAGAATCAAAAATTTAGACTAAAAAGCTTCTGTAAGTTTTGGATCTGTGGAATTGCATGGACTTTATGTGTGATGTGGTGATGATGAGGGTGTTGGTTATAAAAAGTTTTCAACTTGGGATATTTGTAAAATTCTCAAGTTTAACCTTCTGGTGAAAAGTTTTCTGAAATTATCCTTCTCTTGGCAACTGTTTTGACTTAGTCTGAAAACTTAAGACAGATAGAAATGTAAAAATAAAAACAAGAAAACAATATTTTGTAAACATATCTGTAATATCACCCTGAATTTCCAATTGACCTCTACATTAGAAGAGTTACTCATATGAATAGCAAGGGTTTCTAACTTATGTTTTAGTTTGTTTTCTTTGTGTTGTTAATGTTAACTGAACCTTGCCATTTCATTTTTAGACCATATATTTATCATCAATTTGTCTCTGTCTGCCTAAGGAATATTAACATTTTGCATGTGCGAAGCTAGTTTGCATCTGGAAAAAAAGTCCCTTTATCATCTGGTTATATGTTAATCTCTGCCTACAGCAGCTGGGCATCAAAACTGTGAAGAGATTCTTTGTACATGAAAAGGTCATCTCTGTATTGCTACATGTTTCTTGGCAACTGATTTTCTTTTCTTCCTATTTAACTTAATTAGCGAATGACCCCTAATATATCAGATACATGCATCTGAATATCTTTAGGTTATCACAAGAATCTCTGAGAAAAAGGTTGAAGCTGCAGTAGACTGTCTTTTGGCCTCAGACAGCTGAGTGGGAAGGTGATCCAGGGGGAGCCGAAGATAAGCAGGTTTATGATCTATGTCCTTATGTTATAGTGCTGCATGGCATCTTATCTCCAGCTAATGGTTCCCCCAGGATACTTGCTGCTTTGTTACGCATCTCTAGCCTTGCATCTCTCCCATCTCTCTGGTGATGAAGAACGCAGTAATGAAGGAGAGGACATGAGGGCTGGAAGGAGGTGGGGCGTGGGGGTGCCAGGCTCCTGATGTGTAGCTTGCTGTGAAAAGGAGGAAGTGCACTTTGTCTTTCTGTGATATGTTTAACTTTACAGCACAGCTCAGCTGTGTGTGCACTTAAAAATAATATTCTCAATAAATAGATTCAAAGTACCATGGGTAAGGGTGAAATTGTTTTAGGTGATGATCACTCAGTCTTGACCCCTTGTTGATCCTTATTATAATGCTGGCGTTAAAGCACACAAATTTTGGGCTACTCAGACAGAGATAATATTTATTTAGGAAAATGGAACGTATTCACACCTTAATGGCTTCGCAGTCTGTCTCCGCTCTATCCCTCTCACAGCTTCTTTGTCCTCTTCTGCGTTTGCATGAATAGGAATTAAGCTAATGAAAAGATCTCTGAAATGGCTGCTGTCTCGGGGCATGCAGTTCATTGAAGTGGAGCTCTCTGGTGGGTTGATAGTTCAGAAACCGTTTCATAAAATTAAATAAAAAGATTAACATTATCCCAAACTGATCCTTTGTGGCTGATAGCGGACATCTTTCTTTCTGTCTTTCGTTGTCTCCCCTCCTTTTTCAGCATCAGAGGAAAATTTATTCCCATCCTTGCAGCTGTGTTACAACCATCTTTCTGTCCTCCACTGCCAATGGAAATTTACTCTCCCTGCTTCTGAGATGACTCCATGGATGGAGCATTGAGCAACCAGCGCTCACTCCATCTCATTTGGGTGTCAGAACTCAGTTCCCAAAGGGGACACAATGAGGAGCAAAACAGATAGCATTTAAGTTGTTTAATAAATCAGAATACACCTTTCTGACAGTGTAATTGCTTTCCATTGCCTGGCCCGAATTCAACAGCACGGCGGCAAGAGGGGAGAAAACAAGAGCGTGAGTGCTGAGTAACGTAGAGCGAGCTATACAGTAAATCATTTGTTGGAGGGAAAAGAATGAAAATTAATGAAAAAAAGAGTTGCCTGCCCTCCAAAAGCAGCCAAGCTTGAAATTCACTTTGAGGGAAACTTAATTTGTTGTAAATGGGCAAAAAACATATTACTGCAAAATGCGTGGCAGGGGGTGCACGGTGTGTCCGTCTGCTGCGTTTGTCTGTCGGCATGTGTTTGTGGCAGATGAGGAACGCTATGCTCTGAATAGCTCAGCTGAGCAGGGGGAGACACAGGAGCCTGTTAATAACTCCAGTAACAGCATTCTCTTTCTACATGACTGCTCTCCAGAATTCACTTCGAGCACGTCTGAATACAACTCAGGGATGTGGAGGAGAACTTGTCAAAAGTTACTTGAGAGGAATAAACTTAGGCCTGTTCACTTCTGACTGGTGCATCAGTTTGGGTTTTTATCTGTGTGGATGTATATGTGCAAATACACAGTTTTGTTTATCCCTCACATTTCTTCTTTGCTTTTTTTCTGAGACTGTTCTGACACAATGCTGACTTTATTGGTTGGACTTCCAGCCAGTACATGGAAGCTGCCAGGAGATATGTTTTTATAGGAATAGTTGTCAGAAAGATGTCACAAAAACCAAATTTGTCAACAACAACAAATCAGATTGTCAAATTAATTTTAATATCAGACAGTGATTATATGAATTTTTCCACTTAGCTGTGGAAAAAAAGCTAAGAGGAAAAAAAGCTGTCAAGACCATTTTGATCCTATGGAAAAATATAACTTTCTCTGGTTACATGTTTCGGGGAAAGTTAATGTGGCTAATTAACAGTTTTTTTTACCCACATCTTTTAGATACATTTCACTTGGCCTGATTATGTCCTGCAAGCTGCAATAAAGAAATCACTTAAATAGAGCCTGTCTAGCAACATGAGGTAGGCTAAAGCACATAAACAATAAAGCTAAGAATAGATGAGAAGCAGAGCAATAGACAACTATTGGTCCTGAAGTGGTTACAGTCATTTGTAAGTTTTTGGAAATTCACTGAACCAAAGGAAGGGCCATCATTCATAAAGAGCAAAGACTGTGAAGGTTCCCACAGTAGCAAGCCTTCCTTATTTCTTCGAGAGTGTGAACAACACATCCAAATAATCACTACAGAAAATATCCAGTTGTCAGTTTCACCTCTAGCTCAAACCTTCTTGGGTATTAAAGCAAATCATATTGACCTTGGCGAGCTCATAATATATATTTAGAGTTCACCTAGTCAAAGTCTGGACTTGAATCCAATTGAAATTCTATTGTGAAAAACCAGACTCCTCAATGTAGCTTAATTAAAATTAATCTGCAAAGAACAGTGGGCAGTGTTTTGGAGACTAAATGTGACACAAACACATGATTCTCATCGTTTAGATAACTGCAGTTCTTTACTGTGAAATTAAATCCTATTACTTCTGCATAGTCAAACAACCTTCAGGGCTTATGTGAAATTTTGTGCTTGCATTTTGTACTGTCAACATGGTCTGAACACGTAGGGCATTTCTGCAGGGTTAGTTTTCTTCTGAATCCCAGATACAGGGGATTGATTCAGTCCAATAAATTTAGTGATAAGCTTGAGCTGAAAGCCAAGCATGACTGACAGGTCAGGGTTAAACTGTAGGATTGCAGACTTGCTGCAGTTTTATCCTTGCCTGCAGCTATGGACCTCACTACTCTACAACTGCGTGCGCTACAGATTCTCTGTGAAGCAGATCAGGAGTCACATATGATCCAATTATTGACCCGAGCCGCTCGACTTCACTTTTCTCAACGTTCCCACTTCAACACGGACTAAAAACTGTGAATGCTTTACATTCTCACAAGCAAAGAGTTTACCTATAGTTTGTGTTGTGAACATACTCAGTGATACTATTATCCACTGGATCCCAAAGGATTCTTGTTTTTGTATTTTAAAAAATACCAGAATAAATGAAAGGTAGTCGTACCATTAATATGTCACAACAACTAAAAATTTATGTGAAGAATATAAGAAGAGATGTTTAATCGAATTTCAGCATTTAGTCTTTGTTGGTAGGAGACTGTCAGGACCCAACATCTTGACTTGGCATTATTTTTTCACTGTAGAAAAGTTCTTCAAATATACCATATTGCAAGGAGATCCCTTCTCCAGACCCCACAGGTTCTGCCTGGACTATACCTAGATCAGGTGAGCCCAAGTCTAGTCATCTAGAGATATACTTTAATCTTTGGATGCATCTTTTCTCCTACAACATCTGAATCAAGTGGCTGGATTCCCTCTTCAGTGTGTCATTCAGATCTGCAGAGGCCTGCTAACTAGTCATCCATTTGATTCAGAGATGGGATGCATCCAATGTTTGCAGGATATTAGCTACCGAGGACTAGACCAGGGCTCCCAAAAACTATTCCAAACAATAGTTTTCTTTTCTTACTCATCCCTGCAGCTCCTTTTGTGTTCCTGGACATTTTCTTGACCAGTTTGTCTAATGGAAATGGCAAAAAATGTAAAAAAAAAAAAAAATGTAGGGTAATCATTATTGCAGTTACGTATTGTCCTAATGTCATGTAGTCTCGTTGAACTTTATTTCTAGAAAGTCACATTCATAATGTTTACTGAAGGAGACTGAGTTCTCTTATTGAATCAAATCCTATTCCAAAATGTTCCCTCTTAGATTCTACAGAATAAATTTCACACTGAAGATAGAAAAGGCTTTTAAATTGTCTGTCATAGTTGAGTGTGTGTACTTTTTCAGAAAATTATGTAGGCATCTGAGCAGGCGGTCTATGCTGAACTGTACTATTCTTGCTAAATAAATTGATTTCATTGCTATTAAGGCAGGAAATGACCAGCAGTGTCAGTATTTGCAGATTTAATACGATCTTGCCTATATTTGCTCAAGCTGTTGCTGCTCTTTCCAGTCTGCTGCCCTGTCAGCCATCCTTTAGGAAATGCTTTGACTCCCCAGCCTCCAGGCAAGGCCCCTCTGACTTAGTCCAGCAGCTCAGCACGCCTGCGGGCCACAGATAGCAACAAGCCCTAGCCAGAACACTGGCCTCCCCATGCTTAAAGGGACTTTTACCCACCATGCTTTGTCTCAAAACATGCCTTTTTTTTTATTCCTTATTCTACAAAATATGTTTTTACTTTGTCTCTTCTTTTTAAATTGAAAACAAAAAAGGAGGAAAGCGATTGAAGTGGTCCGATTTTTTTTGTTTTGTTTTGTTTTTCCCATCAGCTTTACAATTTCTCTTAAAGTCTAGTGTTCTTACTTTGCCACTGTAGTAAGTGTGTCTATGTGCATCTTTCCCCCCATGGAGAAGTGTAAGTGTGAGGAAGATGGATGCCAGAGTCTCCCTCTTTTTCCTAGGGTACCATGTCTCCCTTCTCTCTCCTGTCTGGGCTCGTCTGCACCTGCATATTATGATATAGTGCCTGTGTTCAGCCAGTCGATTGCCTTTAACAGGGCTGGGGCTCACTGGCCAAATTGAAAGGAATGGGGGCCTCCTTTTTATCAGAGTCACGGCAGAGCAGAGTGCAGGGCCCACAGGGCGCTCAGGGACATGGAGGAAATGTGTGGGTTCTCTTTCTCTTGCACTCTCCCTCACAATTGCTGCCTCTTGTAGTCCCTTTCTTTCATTCCCTTTTCTATTTCTTTGTTTCATTGTTTGATGCCATCTGATGGCTGTGGAAACATTTCACGGGAAATGAGTGTTCTGTTTCCCATCAATCCTTTTCTCCATTTCCATGCTGGAGTTTTCTATTGATAGCGAGGGAGAAAGAAAATCAACACTAGTCTCAAAGAAAAATGTCTTAATTTTCCATTTCTTTGCCTCATACTTTTGAGACATGTCATATGTGTATTCCTTTCCTTTTCAAGTTTGTCTCCTCGATTCTTTTGTTGAAGACTGAGCTTGAAAGGAACCATCTCTTTAATGAACAATTCCTGTGTAGGTCTGCTTTAATGAGAAAGCAACACTCAGATATACTTTCAGCTTGTTATGTAGTGTGAAATGGCAGCTAGATATAAAAGAAATGTGCCTTGATGTGAAAGGAACTCTGAGAACTCATTCTGATTCCTGTACATTAAAACAAACACTGCTGATTATGAAGATGGGCTGATTATTTCAAAATTAATTCAACAAATTCACAAAAGTCTATTGTGAAACCACAAATATGTTGTTAAACTGGCCCAAAAGAACTCATAATTTTTAAAGGTGTTCCCAATTGTGCTTTTCTTGCCTTACTGTATTCATCACAATTTAATTTGTTTACATATTTTTAAAGATACAGCAACAAAAGGTTTTAGATTCTTTTGTATAAGACCAGAACTAAGTCATATTGTCCAGTTGCTGTTGATTTGCTTTGATTTTTTATACCATCTATTCAACGATTCTACTTCCGCTCCAGTTTTATGGTAAAGGCATATGCTCTTCACTAGAGACCACCTTGCCTAAAAGAACTGGTTTAAAAGACCAGTATAGCTCATCTGTCTGAAATCTAAAAAGCTAGCCAAGCTGGTGTGTCTCCAATACTGTCTGTTCCTTACTATTGGGGACGTGAACATGGGCCGGTTGAAAGCACACAGGAGCTGAGACTGACATGCCAATGGTGTCATTTGCAGGGATGCTGAGCAATGGAGAAACTCGACATTTTGTTTTTGATGGACTCAAATGAACACAGATAATTTATTTTGTCATAGAAATTCATTGATGGAATTAGCTATAATTGCAGCATGTGCAGCTAATCAGCTAATCTAAATAAAAAAAACCTGATTAGATGATAAGTTTGCTTTACTTACAAATCTATCTATATTCTGACTGTATTGTAACACAACATAACATAGTGAAAACCTGGTGGATTGTAATTATCTTGTCACTTAAAGTGTGTTTCTAAAACCTTTAATTAGTTATGTCACTTTTGTGTAGTGGGATCCTGTTGCCGCCTGGTGGCTCAGTTTGAGTTTCACCAAATCAAATCACTTTCCTCTAATGTGATCTAATAAAACTATCATCTAAGTTCGCACCTCCTTGCTTCAACAGTTGGAATCAATTTTTTGTCAAATGTCTCACTAGCAATGTTTTTCTTTTAGTGTTTTGAAGTTTTCTTCAGCTTTTTGTCAATCATACGAGGCAGAAAATGAATGATAGTAGACTGGTGATATTGAAGCAGACTTGGAAGCAGCTAAATAGACTTTTGTGTGGTAAATTTTTAAGAGAATGCTTTGAAGATCAGTCCTTGTTGGGTAGATTGTTGTGGCTCCTAACTGCTACACAAATCTGTCTTTTTCTCAAATGGATGTTTATGAAGATGTAATTTATATACACAACACATTTTAATGAGACACCATAGGTGAATGGCACAAGGGAATACTGGTGACCATGAATACACTAAAAACAGGGGGCAGACTAATAACATGAAAACCTAAAGATGACATGATAACCCAAAAAAAAAGGCTAATAAAAAAATCTGAATGCACAAATAAAAAAAAAATGCAAGAATAAACTAAGGAATTAAACACATTAAACAAACCAGTATGACAAAACCTTTTGGGCAATAATTAATTCAGGAAATGAACAGCATATGAGAAAACCTAAAGAGATGTAAAAACACAATGGTTCATGATAGAGAAAAATATTCTGGAAAGTGAACACAACAATAAACTAAGAAAACAGACCTCAGGGAAAGAGCTAATATGACAGAAACCATGCAGATGTGGGTAGAGTAACCAAAAATTATACGCAAGCAGGAGTAGTGATACTTCATATTGATATTACTCATGTAAAAGTAAAAAGCAAGAAGTGAAACTACTTCTTAAAGTACTTTTTTTTCAAGTAAATGCAACAGAGAAAAAGTAATTTGTTACTGTTTGCGCTCAAAGATACTCTGAACTGGACTCAGTGGGATTTGATTTACTGAATTTACTGATTTATTGATCTGTAAATCGACAGACAGATCTATATAAAAATATTATGTACGTTTTTGTCCCATATTCTTATGACATTAAGGGGACTGCAACATTTATTTTTTTTCTCACTTACACAACAATGCAAAGAAACTAGGCTTTTTCTTAACCTTTAGTTTCTCTTTTCTTCAGCAAAAAACCCCCAACAACAATAACATCAAAAACAAGGGTATCAGAGGACAAAAGGGAAGATCTCTTGAACAACAGTCCAGTTTTTCCTCATTGCTGTGGGTTGGATAAAGTCTCCCTGTAGGATGCCAGCTGTCAAACTGCCTCTATGAATTCAGAGAAGACACTCGAGAGATACATAACGGCTTGTCAGGGTCTCTGCCAATGTCCATCTTCTTTCATTTATGGATCAATAGTTGTCTTTATTTTTGATTCTTTCTCCGACTTGTTCTTCTGTCTCTCTACATCCCTCTATTTGTCTTTGACAGAGCAGTCTTAAATGTCTGCTTTAACTAGCTGCTCACAGCCCTCCTCAAAACACATTTACATACACATCAATCATACTGTCAAAGGTAAAGGCATGACGCCGTGTAAAAACCTGAATTGGATTATGGCCTTGTCTCATCCCTGACACTGATTGCTTGGCTGGCTGGCTGACAGGCCTGTTGATTTGCAAGCTAAACAGCCTGAAATGTTATGGGCTGCAATTTTTTTTCTCTTTGTGGTGATTGTTTGCTGCATGCATATTTAAATTAGAAAAACAAGCCCTACAATTCCAAGAAGTAACTTATGCTCTTAACTATTAAACTAACTAGATGCATTAAAATGTTGAGAAAATAACTGTTCATGAAATATAATGTACCAATTTGGAAGTTACAACATTAAATGAGTAAAATTATCAAATTGCCTTCACACAGAAAAAAATGTACCTTCAAAAACCATAACTGAACCCCTTCACAATATTCACATGAAAATATTTCATCCTCTGCATTAAAGTTCTCCCAGTAATTCTTATTTACATACGGTTTGTAAATAAATATTTTGAATGTTCATTCAACAGTTTTAGCTTGTTTTTTAAGCCGACAAAACTTTATGTTTCTTATTGTTCTGCTTCTGTCTTACTGATGGTAATGGATGTGCCGTCAGGCAGAAATGATAAATGGATAGGTTATAATTAACTTCTTTAAGAAATCATGCCTATCTTGGGTGTTGGTTGTCCTTGGATGTCTGGTTTAAAGTTAGACTGTGTCAAACAAACTGGGAGGACAATGTATATTCACATGACTTAACTATAAATGATTTCAGGCAATAAGTGGTTAAGGCTGTTCTGTAGAAACTCTGGTTAGGACAAAATCAGTTACTGTAAAAAGCAAAAATTATGACAAGTTATTTTAGCGAGGCTAAGAAAAAATATTTTCTTAGCATAATTTTAGGAATTTCTTCTAATATTAGGAGAGTCTTTACTCTACATTTTTTTCTGTGTGTAGCAAATGAAGTACCCAAAATATCACTGGTGAGTTAAAGTCTACATAATCATATCTTCTAGACGGTGAAGATATGACCGTCTAGAAGTCATATCTTCTAGATATGACTTCTAGAAGAGCAGTGTTATTTCACTGCACTTAAAGCTACTGGATTCAGTATCTGAGATGGTTTCATACCCAAACGCAAACCTGTGATGAAAGCACCAATCAAGCTGTAACGCTATAACAAATAGGAAATTTTCGCTTGGTTTAAGGTTGGATATTTTAGAAATTTACATGAAAATGTCACAATGTACATAGAAACATGAAGATAACACACTTAAGGACCAATTTACACAGCTTGTCTTTAAAAAAGTTGATTTACTCTTTAAGTGTCTTAGATCAATGTCAGGGAAACTTATTCTGAACCTGATACTGATTCCTGGAATCTGAATACTTTTTATTTAGTCACAAGAAACCATATATGCTTTCTAGGCAGCACAGAAAATAAGAAAGATTATATATGCAGGAGATCTGGAAGTAGAAAGTGAGTAATATAATGTTGTAACATAAGTGCTTACCTTAGTGTGAGTGAGGATGACCTACTAAAATGTTTCTTGGTGATGTAAAGCAATACATGGTGATGAAATGTGATAGAAACTCACCTGGCTAGAATCCCAGTTTTCCATCAGTCACACGGTGTCAAACCAGCCCACCACACATGAATCCCTAAAAGTTTATACTGCTCTAATGGCAGCATTTTCACTGCTTTTATCAGAGATAAGTCGCAATTAGTCCCACTATGAACACTGAGAAACATGTGATGTGTTTTCAACCCATCTTAGGAGCTTGGGAATACGTCTGCATGTTTCAATAGGCCCCTCGTTATTGGTCAATGTTAAAAAAGCCAATTAACCAGCAGCATGTAGCCTAGTGAAATATTTTTCATTAAAAAATTTAAAGGTCCTCTGAAGTTGAGTTCAAACACTCGAGCCTGAGGTTAAGGGCTAGCAATGTGAGAAGAAGGAGGAACGGACTGGCATAAGAAGCCCTCTGTGGCTGAGGCTGAGAGGCAGCAGCATGTATCACCAGACTCATCATCACGGCTCATTTAAGTGTTTGATCCCAGCAAAGGCACTCAATCCTAGACGAAAAGTTCATACCGCCCAAGGGTGGCATCTACGTAGCTTATGCTGGCAAACACAGTATGGTGAGAAAAGGAAGCTTAACCCCCAAGAAATTACCATCTGCCAGCCTTATTCCCTCTTTCAGATGCTGGTAATTACTCTGTAGTGTAAATGCTATTTTTGCCGTATATTTGTATTGAGTGGGAAAACATCATGAGAGCTCATGCTTCCTAATTAGTGTATATTTATGGCAATTAAATGTTCTGCTTTTGCGGCTTGGATGAGATTAACTAAAGGAATTCTTAATGTCTGACCCTGAGATATGTACTTTTTAACTAATGCTGCTTTGAATACCAACAACAACATCTGTCCTAACCATTAGTAGCTTTTTTCAGTGTTATATCCATACTGCTTTTACGCTACAGCACAGTTGCATAAAGAGAAGATGGTTCAATCTACAGGTGGAACCAGTAAGTATGGAGTCATAAAAAGTTGACTGATTTCACATTATTTTCACCATTAAGCTGGACGATCTTTGCAATGTTTTTACTCTCTTCTCTTCATTATGCCAGTGTCTTACGGCAGAGAGCTTGACCACATATATTTCACTATCCAATTATCAGGTGAAATTGGCTGTTTAATTTTACAGCCTCAGTGAGGGCGCTTTCTCTCTCTCTCTCTCTCAAAATGACGGCAGTTCAGTTAGTCCCCGAACATCACCCTGGGCAGCCTGCTCATCTGAGACGGCGTTAATGTGTGTACGTCTTAGTCTGCACTGGTGTGTGTATGTTTTTGTAAAGTGTACTGAAAGCACCAAAGAATTATAAATCAAACAAGGTGATAATAACTTTGGTGTTGACATTGTGATCCATTGTCTTTCCTCCGCACTGACTGTTTCGTTTTGGCCCCCAGCAAGCTGTGACTGAGAGGCTTTCTACCAAAATATAATTGTTTAAAAGTAATGAAGTGGAAAAAAAAGGACAGAGAAGAGGAGAAACACAAGGGAGGGAGCTTGGTGACTAATAGATTGTAAGGGAAGAGGATGAGGCCATTGAGGTAAACTTATATGTAATATTCTGAATCCAATTTAATTTGGTTTATGCACATAGAGTCAATTCACAACAAACATCATCAAAGGCACTTGAAATGGACATAAGATACAATTGAGTCAAAATTCAATTTGCAAAAGTCCAATTCATTTAAATTCAAGATAGAAATACATAGCCCAATCAAGGGCTACGCATGCATTATAATGCAATGCATTTGATCATTTATTGCCAAACGCAATGTGGGTTGTGGTGACATTAGAATTAATATCTTTTTATAGAACAAGGCTGGGTTGGAGATAATGGCAATACGTTCAGCTCCTTTTAAAGATTTGATTCTTTTGGCTTTACTCCTCCTCCATGCTTTGTTTTGTATCACTTTGAGCCTTCCATTTTAGACTAATCTGGCAAGCATGAAGTCTTCTTTTTCTCCATTAAAAAGATAAATAATGCTTAATATTTTAGTCTAACCTTTAAACAAGTAATTAAATACAGAGACTCAAGGATTTGCAGGTTTGTTTGTGATGGAGGGTTCTGGTGCATTTTTTCATTTTATTGGTTACATGATATGTCTGCCAAACAAAGTCCTGCCTCCGCCTGCATGGATTTTCTGCAGAGCTGAGGAGGAGCAGTCGAGGATTTGACTCTCCCTGTGGTGAGTTTACTCCTAGTGTGACACATCCTAGTGGGGAAAGAGAGGGCACAAAGCAGACAGAAAAAACACAGAAGCACCAGACTAGTAGGAATGTATCTTATAAAAGAGGGGAAAAAAAGAGGATTGCGTAATTGACAGAAATAACTTCCATAGGTAGCGTTAAAATAAGAAATATTCTATTCAAATCAAATGTCTCTTTGATGACATGTAAATTTTACAATCAAAAACACAAAATTTCATTTTGCGCATTAGTGATTAATGATTGTATTGTCGAAATGCAATTAGCCATCACTGCGTTCTCTGTAGCAATGTCTTGGGCCCACCTCTTCCAGACACAACTTTTAGTTCAAATTGTTTGATTTCTGTGAAAACTGCCTATTTTTTTAGAAACACAATATTGATTTAAGCTTAGTCATTCAAATTTGGTGAATCGTTTTTTTTAGGTGTGGAAAGTTTATAGTTTAAACAACAAGATGCTTTCTTTCAAAATGGGAACTTTGGACTGCAAATTATGAGTCTTGTTATGAAAAGTGTTCATGACACAAGCATTTTAAATAAAATGCTTGTTTTATTTAAAACAAGCATTTGACTCCGCAAGATCTAATGAACAAATGGGTAACGAATTAATCACCATGCAGACACTGAATGTACACAACATTGAGGCAATTCCTTACATTTTAGTAGGAGGAAATGATGTCAGTAAGCCATATGCACAACTTTGATACTATATGAATGAGCACGGAAAAACAGGCCATGTATTTGCTTTAATATGGCTAATACTGATTACATAGATGCCTCAGGTTCGATGAGGGTGAGGTGTACTCGTTGGACAGATAACACTGATTCTGGAAAAGTCCAAGGGGATGAGAAGAGCTGGTGCAGGAGTGTGTCTGCAACACTTCTACCTTTCCACTCTTTAGATCAAAATTACCACCTTAGATGGGAATGAGAATTTTAATTAGAACTCGAGGCTATCTCATCTCAGAGAGTGTGTGGAGCTAAAAGACTTAATTCCCACCACACGCTCCTGTATACCCCTCCCGTACCTTTACCGGCCACTTGGTCCATTATTTAATAGGCTCTTTGTTATCCATCTACTTGGGCTTGCCAGGTACTTAGAGCTCCTCCACTGGAATATTAGGTATTCTGATGAGGCAGGCAGCTGTGTGCTTTACACAGATGGCGCTGTCTGTAATCAGCACTCTTGAAAGAATGGCTCTGCTATCTTCCCCCAAACTTATTCTTTATATGATTGTAAAACAGAGCTGCAAATTGTTACGAACAAGATAGATGTATTAACTAGGAGCATAAAATACAGTGGCACCCAGCAATTCAGGACCTTTTTGGTTGGATTTGTATTACTGGATGCACTTGTTGATGGTGCCTTGTAATAGGACTGTTAATAGGCAAGGAAAGCAATTGTATTGTGATAGCAGATTTTCAGCAGCCATGCAATTCAAAGTGCTTTATTGGCAGTGAATAGTATTCAAATTCATGCTCTCCAAATATAGTGTGATTTGTTGGAATAGTTAGAAAGACCTTGTAAAAACTCTGTACAAGACATTCATCGTGTTTGTGAGGCAGATCAGAATCAGATTTATAACTTTGTCCCTTCAAATGGATGAAATCTAAAAATGCTTTAATGTGTTTAAAAGGTCATGTTCTGCTTTATGTAGATGACTTAAAAACAATATTTTCCTTTTATATTTGTTTTATAGCTTTTACAGCTATAGTTGCAAATTGTCTTAACGTCTATAGTGTCTCATTCACTGATTGGTGTAATGTAGCTTATTGAAAGGCTATATTATATGAATGGTTGCTCGTACTAATTAAGTGATTGGTGTATAAAAAACCTAAAAATGTCTAGGAAAGAAAGTTAGAGATTGAAACAGATTTATTTTTTTGAGGTTAAAAATTAAGCAAAAATTATAGCTTCTACACAACTTTCCAAAAACATACCATTGATTTTAATGTACAACACATTGCTACCCCCCAAATTTGTTTATTTCATATTTTTACATGCTTTTAATAATATTGCTGTTGTTCCACAATATATTTATTCTTAGCTTTGGAGAACATGCAAATTCCGTGCAGAAAGACCGTGGGCCGGGAATCGAACCCAGAACTTTCTTGCTGCAAGGCAACAGCTCTACCAATTGCGCCACTGTGCAGCAGCTTACTTAACCCAAGGTAAACCCTGACCCCGGCTCATTGTCCCATAAATACATTGAGGTAAGTTCCTCTAATGTAAATAAAATATGAAAAGTCCTGAATACTACATACAGTTAAATATTAGTATTATTACTGTGAGTCAGGGAACAATTGATATCTGGTTTGGGTGGGGACCTTATCAATGAAGCGTCTCAGACTGTAATTAGCTCTATAATCACCTCTCTAATTCAACCACTGATGAGAATCTCATCCAGTTTCCTGTTTTAATCACACTCAACTATCTTTTTATTTACTTTTTCTTTCCTCTCACATTTTTGTTATTCGGATACCATTCTGCCTCAGTCTGTTATGGATTTATCATTTATCTCTGACTTGGTCTGCTTTTCAATACAGCAGCTTACCATCTTTACCCATATGAATCAGGCCAAATCAATGGATTTTTATTTTAAGTGCAAAATGCCCAGAAGGAACCTCTGTGATCGTGCCAAATGAAATCTCATTTCTTGGAAATGGGATTTCATTTGCTTTTTCTCTTACTGCTGAGAAGTTGCATATAATATAAAAATATGTATACATGAATGTACACAGTCATCCGTAGACTCATAATACCTTTTATTAGATTAGAGTTCAAACATTTAACGACATCATTGACTGTTTTTGCATCATTTCTGTAAACAAAGTCTGTCTTAATAGAAGACAGACAGTGCGTGAGGTCTAAAAAAAGAAAGACAGCTTTAGTTTTTCTGAGTTTACTCCACAGAGCTGCTGCAGAGCTACACATCCCCAACAGTCTTCAACCTTTCTGTGCACAAAGCCATGTTCACTATAACTTTATGTGCTCCCTTTTTTTTTAAGAAAATACTTAAACTGAAGACCAGGTTGAATGCAGAATGCTGCTTGGTATTTATAATGATGCCACAGCCCAATAAGCAATTCACTAAGTCAAAAGAAAAAAACATATATAGTTACTATGCAGTACGAGCTTCTCGGCAAATTGCATATATGCTGAAGAAAAAATACTGGAACACACGTGTTTGAAATAAATAAACAAGGTCTACCCTGAGGGAAGAGTGTGTCTGCCATGAATGCTCACAGCATGACTTATCCTCCAGATGAGGGAGCCCACTGAGTATAAATAATGCAAAATGGGTGGAGTAGGTGACTGACTCAAGGTCTATAATCAAAGTACGATTTTCAGCATTCCTCTTCGAACACTGTTATATTTCTTTTATCAAAGAAACATTCTTTGATAAAAGATTTCTGGATGGAAACTGTGACTGTTGGTCTGTGAGAGTGGCTTCAACTTCCAGGTTTATTGTCCCATTGCTGCACTTTGTGCCTTCCTCTAAATTTATAAAAGTCAGCGTTTGAGTTTTGGTATGTTTGTTCCTTATCTAGCAGGTACATTCAAAAACTTTATAACGGCTTGGTGTCTTCAACATGGCTGAGTCTGCATCCAAAACAAATGCAACTATCGATGGCCAAAGATCTTTTTTATGATTGTGCCAAACTTGTGAAACATTTGAGGAAACAAGCACATTTATAATTTTTTTTTATCTCTACTTACGTCCACATCTTCACCTGAGGGGTCCGTAAGAGCGGAGAGCTCTGTATTTTTCTTTCATGCACAGATATTACTCTGCGAAGCAAACGCAGGTTTAAACACATGTAGCCTTTCTTGCACTGCTCTGTAATGTGATTTTTCCTCTCTGTTAATACCCCAAAATGCCCTGTTCTTCTGCCCCTACTCTCTCGTTAGCCCCCACCCAACCCATTTCACCCCACCTCCAATTTTCACACTAACCCAATTAGCACCTCGTCAATAATGCTCAGCATTTCATTTTGCCGCTTTAATTAGCAAATTCAATTTGCTTGAAACTGCTGTGAAAACAAATTAAAAGCGCAGCAAATTAAAAGCCCTCAGTACCAGCGGATACAGCTAAGGTGATTACAGATGCGTGAGGCGACAGTTTTCTTGTTTGTTTTATCTCAGGAGGGGTGAAGTGACCCTTAAGAGAAGGGGAGACCTTGAGTGAACTACCAGTATAAGATCTGAAAGTCCAGGAGAGGGCAAAGAAGCTGTTAGCCTTTATGATGGGGATGGGAAGAGGCTAAGGTAAAATTTATGCCTGTGCATCATTAGCTGCATAGAGGTTCCACTATCAATTAACAAAAACTAATCCATTGGAGCCGATCAACACAATGCAGAACCAAACTGTAAACAGTCAACAAAACATTTGGAGTTAGACACATAGGTTTGCACTAACATTAACTACAAATTCCAGTCACTTTTTTAATGTTTTACCTCCAGTCTTCAACATCAGACAATTCTTTTTGTTGTTGTAATTATTTAAAGTTTGAAAAGTATAACTTGTATATTTCAAAATTTTAAAGTACCAAATATAGTGGGGGAAATAGCTCTTTGAGCCAATTCTTGTTTTTATTAAATTAGTTTTGTCTTATTTGCTAATGGCAAATTCATCATTGTAGGGCGCTGATACTTGACAGTGATTAAAATGATGCCTTATTGATAAGGACCGTTAGTTGTTAGTACTAGAAATAAGAATTGAGTAATTTTCCCTTTGGTTTTGTTTGGATATTCAGGCATCACACTGAATAGTCAGATATTTCTCTAATTTATTAAATTTATCAAACAGGTGAAAACAAATTCAAACACAGGTTGTGGATATGTACTCTGGTGCATAAATGGGGATGATCTTATAGTTCTTTCATTTTGTGTTGTATTTAAAATTACTACTTTTATCAAGAAATCTGCAAGGCATTTTATTTTTTGTCTTTGTCCGTTTGAAAAAAATATGGCTCTAGACAAAAAAACGATTGGGATCAGCCTGTCTAACCTCGATTAAAACTGGAAATCAGAAAACGCCTGATCAGTGCATCTCTGGTGGTCTACGTTTCTCTTACAAAGCGTTTATCATCGACAATTTAATCTAAGTTTTTATGTCAGAGAATTCAAAAAATGAATTTCTTTAGTAGTGCAACCCTTAACAAAAGATCAAGCACATTCATAATTTTCGAATGGCTGAAGGATCAGATGAGTTGTTTAAACCAGCAAGCTAATAGGAAATATGAAGTATTCAAATTTACCTAAAGTGTAGAAAACTCATTGGGCATTTTTTTGTTTTCTCATGTCTGCTTCCTGGTTGCCTCAATTCTTCCTTGTTGTTGTGTTTTAATATAGATTATTGGTTTGTTTTGACGACTCTAAGATTTCCCTTGATTAGGGAAGCCAGTGGTTTTTATCTGATAGCTTACTTGCTGCTTTTTCTATCATGTGGTAAGACAGGTGTGGTATAAATGTGCATGCATGCTCATAAAAACCACTTCTCACTCTCAAAAAAGTTCACATACACTATTTTCACACATCTAAAGGAAAAAAAAGGTTGCAGTCATAATGAGCGGAAGTGTAGTATTTGTTTGGGGCATTTATTTAGAAGTGTTCTCAATGAACAAGTTTAATGATTTTAAAACTTGGAATTATGCGTGCAAGCAAGTTCAAATTTACTATGGAACATATAATATATATATATATAGCAAGTCCATCAGCAAGCCTCTGGTGTAATTCAAATAGGAAAGTTGACCTGTTTCTTATTCACAGTCCAGCTCTGTCCTTATCTCTGTCCTCAGCATTATTGTGAACATTCCCCATAAAACATCATTAAGAGCACAAAATTAATGACTTATACCGACCATGGCCACATCATATCACCACAAAGATGAGCCCATCTAAGCAGCCTCTGATTATTTGTAAATCACCATTGTAGCTGCCCTTATTCCACACAGGGTGCTTCATAGAACCACAGAAGTGAAAACATTGAGCATTACGTGTAATATGTGTGTTAGAAATGGCTCATCAAAGCGCATATCTTAATTTTGTTTAGATGTTGTGAATCTTAATGAATCTATGTATGGAAGAAAACTCTCAAACAGGACACAGTGAGAAGTTTGGTCAACTTTCCTCAGACTTTTGTCGGAAACTGATGGATAGATGTCTCTGATTGAAGTAATTTCACTGAGGATAAGCCTAGTTGTTAGGAGGTACAGTGTCCTAACATTTTCCAAATTAGAATATACATTTTCACATTTTGTGTAATGAGTAAAACCAGGTTAATTTGGTTTACTTTTAAATGAATCATCTTCCTTGCCAAAGATAAATTTTTAAAAAGATTAGATATTGATTTGAAACAACAGCAGCTCTGGGTTGACTGCAATGCCCTCCTGGTCACCTTGATCCTTCAGAAATCCCACAAACATGACCAGAGGTTTTTGAGAAAGGAAATTATTATGAACGCTGATGAGTTTGTGTTCTTCAAACAAACAGTGTTTGCTCACCTTCCTTCTTTATCTACATCTCTCCCAGCTCCACTCTCTCTCAAAACTGTGATTAAAAGTTTCCAGACACCAAACAGTGCCTCCATCTGGTCCACACATCAACATCTGTAGAGGGTGTTGACTGTTTTGACACAGAGAAGACACACACACGCCAACGCACACATCTTGCCATTTAATTGTGTATTTTTCTGAGTTACCCAGTGTTCCTCCCTCCCCACACTTCCATCCTTTCTGTTCTCGCCATGCAGCTAATTATTGTCCTGCTTAATTACCAGTAAACCCAGCGGCCCAGCCTGCTTCAGCTTTAAAGAATTGCTCAGCCCTTCATTCCAGTACCTGATTGAACTCCGCTAAATGGGAAAAGTTGTGCTGGAGTAAAAGGCTTTAGTCACACAACATTTTGTTTCATTTATTTTCTAATATGTCTGTCACTGTCTGCTCATTTGAAGATAACAGGCATTTAAATCAGTTTAGGCCATTATCAGAAAATAAAATAAAAAATAACTGGTTTTGAATCGAAAACTAGAGGCAGACAGACGCAAGCGAGCAGAACAGTTTTAGAGCTTGAACGCATGCACATTTACTACTGCTGTTGGATCCATCAAGGCGATAAACCAATAGAAAAATACACGTCTCCTGACCTTCAGCTCCAATTAGGCCCTGGAGGAAATACGGGTGAACTTTTCAACCTTGAGTCCTGTCTATTGATACGCCAATACAGTGGCTGTAGAGATGGAGGAAGTGGCAAGTCAACATACAAGTTCATTGTTGTTAGAAGCAGGAGCAGCAGTTTCTGTCATACAAACATAAAAAGTTTGTTGACATCTCTGAAGGATTGAGCTCCAAGTCCCAATGGAGGAAGCTCAGTACCATTTTCTCTGTCTTACATTTGATTGAACCCACCTGATAGAAAATAATGGAAATATTAAACCCCCGAAGCTAGGTGGATTTTCCACTATGCTGCTTGTATTGTGATGTTTCTTATAGATAACAACTTTTCAACCCACACCTGAATAGACAACACACCATAATAAAAATGGAAAGGTCACACGCTTAAACGTCCTGATGGAGGACTGTGCTCAGTGCTTGAAAATAAGGTAAAAAGCATCCATTTGGTGCTCTAATGCAATGAAAATTGACCATATTGTTTGTGATTTTCTTCACATTAGTGCAATCAGTCATGTCTGTTGAATTTGTAGCTGATTAAAAGCTTAATATGTCGACCAAGATGTAAAGTTCTCTTTTTTTATTTTTTCCACAGGTCAGGATCTCATGACGTCTTGTTAAAATGCACATAATGCTGTTTGGTGAAGACACAAACTCACCTGTAAACCATCGCCACAATTTATTTAAGTAGTATATTCCTGACTTGAGACATTTAATAAGACATCTATCAGGCAAACTCAAAGTGTACATTATAAAGACCTGGGTTGTATTTTCTTTCATATGAAGAGAGTAATAAATGTGGCTTCTGTTATTTTATAAATAAAAATTCTTAGCTGGATAAATGTACTCGTATTTGAAGTTTGGTTGTTCAAAATTTCTAGTTGTAGAATTATGCTACTTAAAATATTTCAGAATTTTTAGAACATCTTTACCAGCGGTACGTATAAGTATGGACAGAGCTGAATACAAGATGGCTTAAGTTATTTTATTCAACTTATTTGAGAGGTTCTTCACAAATAAGTATGCAACCTAGGTTCTCTAGGTATTTCACAAAATCCTATAACCCGCTTAAACCCAACCTCACTCGCATATAAACTACAGTATTTAGGTTACTAAATACCTAAATACTGTATTTATTTAAATAAGTATAGTAAAAAATTTCTTATTCTCAGATACTTGGTGTTGTTTACCTATATGGTAATAGATAATCTTTAAACCAGTTTACAGTTTAATCCACATCATATGCTAAACATCCTGCAGTCAATGAACGGCTGTTACACTGGTGATACTTTAATTCCTCCAGCACAACACAGTAACGTTTTTCATACCAAGTCCTCTTTATTGTTAATATTTTTCCCTCTGCTTATAGTCAGTAATAGTAACGACAGTCGTTGATCCTAAGTCATAGTGCTGCAGTATTGTGTGCCTGCAACTTGACGAGCATTGATTCGCTGTTTCCTGGTAAACAGCAGGTCACTCCTCCATCACTCCATCAGGCAGGGGTCAGTCACAGCCCAGTGGGGATATGATGATAGATAGAGCCCATCTGTATGTGTCTGAGTCTGCTTCAGTCCTCTTGTGTGTGGTATCAAGTATGCTATCAGTGTTCTCAAGTCATTGATTGGTCCCCAGTGTCAAGATGCTTCCATTGATTCTTTGCCTGGTCAAGCTGAAAAGTCGTAGCTCAGCAGAGGTTCTAAGGTTACTTATCTACACACTCCATGTACTCCTAAATACATGTATGCAGTGGCAGGTATGCAGTCAAGCATGTACATACTTAAGTATGAATTGGTACGACAAGTAGAGGAAGATGCAACCAACTGATAATTAGGTCAGTAATGACCATTTTTTAAAAATATTAGAGTATATTTGACTAAACTCCAAGTAGGTTCATCTTTGAGTACCATGAGGTTGCATCAGACAGCTAGACACAGACCCAAGAGTACCAGCAGCAAACCATTAGTGTCTTTTTGCTCCTGGATTAATGGTAAATATTCAGTCAGATGTAGCTTAGTGAGTTCTGACGCGCAATAAGTCTCAGAGCAGATAGTTGTAAAAGATGTTTTATGCACAATGAGACTGACAATTGTTAGTTTTTCTTGCTTCAAAAAACATATGTAGTTCAAATAAATAAAATAGAAGCAACTACAGTGTGATAATGATAACAGGCTTTTATTTATTTATTGTAAAATAAAAATACCAACCATTTTGGTCATCCATACCTCCAATGGACAGGTCAGAACTGTACAACAGGGCAACATAGAGACACATGTGCACGTGTTCTCATACCGAAAGGCACTTTATAGAGACTAATTAACCTCAAATCCATGTTTCAGACTGTAGAAAAGAATCGAGACAGGATTATCCAGATTTAAAAAAAAATGTGTGGCCAGTTAATAAAGGCGCAGAACAAATGCCTTATTTTATGGGATGCAAGAATACAGTAATACAACCTCACTATCTTAGTTTATAGTTCCTTTTTTGTTGTTGAAAGCAACACTGCCCTGACATATCAAGTTGTTTTCTTTAGACTGATTGACCATTATTAACTTTGAAAATACATAAGGAGATCATGGTGGTTATGCTGTGTGGAGCCTAGAGTTAGGGGGTTCTTAATCAGAAGGACTTTAACCTGGGACAGGAGGTCAACTCAGTCACTTTTTATATTTTTTTAAATAAATATTTAATGATCAAGTTGGTTTTTTTACATTGTGTGAGCAAAGATGGTTGAACGTGCTGCCCAAAACCTACCAGTTGTTTTGGAAATTGTCATAATACAGCAGTTGATGATATTCAAGGTTATGGAGTGAAAGTGGTAGAAGAAAAACTGTGCTCATTGTGCAGGTGGCCGTCTTCTCCGCTCCCCTGGGAAGAAGCTGATCTCTGCTCTCCGAAGGAATAAATTTTTTATATAATTTGTTGTATTTTTAACTAAGAGCTCCCGGTCACGCAACATCGCCTTACATCCCATCCCTGCTGCTACCATCTTCTCCCAGCTTGTCTTTGTGCCACAGCTAACATTACCTGACACTCCTGTGTAAGTAGAGAGATGATCTCTTCTTCTACTGGCAAGCAGCCATTTTCCACTTCAGTTTACAGTTATTGTAACCCATGTGTCTTTACTGCCTGTATTTCTCTAACTTCATTATGTATAGGATTTCAGTAGGACAGACAGCTACACCCAGAAATAACCTGAACAGCTCATCCCATTAGCTCATTCTTACCTCACCTCTGCTCTGTGTTACCAAGGGACAATGACTATGATGTCTTTAAGCACACAGACATTTTTTTTTTCCATTTTAAATCTAAAGTGCATCATATCATTTTAGGTGTGTGTGTGTGTATGGTTGGGGTTTAGCTTAAGAAATGCCAAAGTGAAAACAGTGACTCAGTCCAAATAAAGTATGCAGAGCTGATACATGATGAAAATGCCAGAGGAAGCTGGATTAATCACACTGTTGACAAAGATGCTCTCACTGTGAACGGCATCAACCAGTGACCCTTCTTGTAACCCTGTCTACATGATAGGCAAATCCTTGCATGTGATTTTGGCGCTGCAGTGTGTCTCTGTGGACAGCTAGGACCTTTTGATGGAGCTGTACCCTATTCTATTGTACCTCTGCCTTTATGTTTAGGTTTCCTGTCATGCTCAAAGGTGAACCTCTGCCCCAGTCTCAGGTCTTTCGCAGCTTCTGTCAGGTTGAAGCTAAATACTGAAGCCCAGTAGTTAGCTTCATTCATTTCTGCAAAAACATCCTACATTGTCCCTCATAAGGATATTTTTTTCATTTTTGTGGGACAGAGATCTAGTTCTCTGTCCCACAAAACGTTTTGCATTGTGGCTAAAAGGTTTACTTATGTCCTCATCTGAGCTGAGGGGTATTCCAGAAAGTTGATTCACCAAACTTTGTCTCTAAGCTTTGCTTTATTTTATCCTTAACCAAGATTCTCTGGGTTTTAAGTTACAAAACAGCTGACTTGATTCAAGCTCAGTTACCCTTGAGTATCTTAAACCTGAGTTATGCTAATATAGGGGTGCACGGAAAAACAGGCAGCCATCATCACTAGAACTCTGACACATTGATTCACCAAAGGGACCACTACATAAAAGGTTATTACCCTAAGGGAGGAATTGCACATGTCCAACTGTCTAAACAGAATTACAAATACTACCTGAGGCATTTATGCATGCAGGGAGTAAAACCACTAATTAATGTGAAATATTTGTCCTTTTTCTTGGTGTGGTTGTTTGTTGTAGATGCTTTAATCAGCAAAAATAATTATTTCAAGTTATATTCACCTAACATTTTTTCGAGTTAATTTAGTCCTCAGTTTATGAAGGGATAAAACTCATTCCATAGTTATACCTATTACTACCAAAAATAATGGACACATACAACAACTACCATATCATTACTTCAGTCTCTAAAACAACAAAGTTTTCAACCACTTACTAATGTTTTGTTCACATTCATTAATAGGACTACTATTTGGTAACCAACATGAAGAATTTTTGATATTCTTTATGAGCCCTCCTTTTATCATATTCAAACATTACAATAATGAATTTGGACCTAATCTCAGCGTTTAATTTTACTTAATGTTCTTCCCAAATGAAATGAAAATTACTGGTTTTAAAATAAAGTGTCTTTTTCATGTCCTCAAATGTGTTTCACTAATTAATGTCGCTCATCTTTGTATTTTTTTATACTTTTGTGCAAGCATCAAGTTCTTGACATCAAGGGTTTCAAATATAGATAAAATGAATTTATTACAGACTTAAATACAGCACACTCATTTAAAAAGTTTACAGCTATAAACAAAGCCAAGTGATTAGATATAAACAATGCAAATGTGTGTTGACACAGCAGGGATGAAGACGTACCATTTATATCACTGTTTGGGGTTTGTCTCTGCATCTGTCTATTCTCTGATGCACTTTTTGCTTAATGAAAATCAAAGTTAAAGCTAAGCTGCTATAAAAATACTTTTTTCTCATTACAATATATCCTTTCCAAATAGGATTTTACTTTATGAATCATCAAATTTAACAAGATTGTTCTTATATGTACAACTGAGATTTATTTACTTATTTAAACTGAGAAAGTTGCACAATGCTTCATGCTGCAAAGTAATTTAGTCATATTGACTCAGAATTAATTTTAAATGAGCTACAACGTTGGCTGGGTTTTTTTGTTGCTCATCTTTTCTGTCCCAGACAGCCTTCTCCTTCCTCTGTCCTTCTCCTCCCTCTGTCTCTTTCATGTGTGTCAGATAAAAATCACCAAATATGAAAAGTAAATTCTGTCGGAAATGTTGGCAAATGGGTTTGGGCTAGATTGTGTATGAATATTTAATTTAGTCATAAAGCAGGGATTTAGTGCATTAATGGTTTTATCCACCTCTGACACTCCATTTCACTCTCTCCTCGTTCCTTTGCTTTCTCTCAGATTAATGTTGTTGGGACAGTCTGCTGTCTCGTCTGCAGATTGGTTCTTTTAATTACCATATTTATACTGATTAAAATAGTATGGATTTCTTTAGAGGGGTTGCAGTTGCCAGATTCATGTTAGAAGACAATTTGTTAAACCGAAAATGAATTCTGCTTACATTCTAGAGAGAATAATATAAACTTACTATTGAATCAGATATAAACATTAATAGAGACACAATGGTCTGTCATTTGGTCACAATATCAATTTTTCATTGTTTGGAAGTCTTTGCAAAGCTGAGCTCTTTCCAGTTGTGGAGGTCAAGATCGAACTTTATTATGACCTACAGTCATAAAACATCCAAGATTAGAAGCACTGATCCAAGCTTTCTGCTCAGATTTCTTGTCTAGGAAAAAAAACAATTTTCTCTGCTGTAACTTTGCAGGCGTTGTGGGTTAATTTGTGATTTCATCCTCCTCAGCGTCCTCAGACTGCGTAATATCTGGCTAGACAAGAGAGA
The DNA here is from genome assembly GCA_903067095.1 of Girardinus metallicus. Lineage (NCBI taxonomy): Eukaryota > Metazoa > Chordata > Actinopteri > Cyprinodontiformes > Poeciliidae > Girardinus > Girardinus metallicus. Next base: position 7,380 of record CAEGAE010028831.1, on the reverse strand, counting down.
CAGCTGGGCACTTTTCACCTTTGACTCTCATCTCTGGAGTTGCTTTTTGATCTGATAACTGGCAGGTCCAGTCAGGAGTCACTTCTTGGAAGCATCTGTGGATTTTGGACGGATAGATTTTCAGTAATAATTGTTGACTAATCTCTTAAAACTCTTTGTCTGTAAAACTTAGAAGGACCAGTTATCTCCATTTTTTCATTAAATTGTATTATGTTTTGTTTTTATGATATACTTCCTATTTTTTTTTTTATTCATGTAGTTATAGTTTTTATTTTTATGCAACCAAACCAGGGAAGCACATTGCACATTAGATTTTCTTATCATAGACTCTTCATGCTTTCTTACCCCAGTCCTGGTTTGACTTAATCTGCGGTTCTATGAGGCCATTTGGACCGACATGCACAAAAAATTTCTGAATGTTAAAGTTCTGACCCTGGTAGAGGGCGTTTCATTACAACAGTCAGTGAAGCGCTCTCTATAAAAGAAAAATGCATCTCAAATTTTTCTCTTCTGAAAACTTGCCTCCAGGCAGTGAAAGACAGTCGAGCTTAAAGGGTTACAGGGTTGTCGTTCATATAGCAGCTGAGGTTCTTCGTATTTTCAGTAATCTGTTGCTGTGTATGTTCAGGGAAGTGAAGCTGGGTTGACTTCACCCTGTATGGGATTCCTCAGCTCTCAGCTGAGTTATGTTCGATAAAGATTAATTCAATCCTATTTTCTGGCCTGAAATGCCTTTTCCTAATATTATTCTGTCTGAGTCAGATTCTTTCTTCTTTCCTCTCTCTGTGTGAGCGAGTGTCTTCCTCCACAGGAACACTAAGCACCTTATCCATTTTGGGACTAACAAAAGCAGCAGGAAGAGAAAGTGGTGGTAATGTGTTGTAATGCTCTATCACAGATTCATTATCTGTGTTTAGGCGGTCCAAGAATGAACTCTGCTCACACTTTTCATTTGCTGGTTTAAGGACAGTGCGACTGTTCAGCTATCTGTGTGTGTTGGCATGTCTGCGAGAAAAGACGTGTTACAAAGTAAGGCAGTGTCTTGGAGGATGTTTAAGTTTTATTATGTGCAAATGTGTTTACTATCTATTACACTGTACCTGTGCTGATAAAAATTAGAAGCTGGTGTGCCATGTTTCATTGCTGAAATCCTCCAGAGGAATGTACGGGAAAGTCTGAGCGATTGTCTAATCAAACTAATTCAACAGGTCACATCAGCTTTCCCCTCGAATTTGCCATTTTCTCCTTACGTTAGCCTAAGTCAAAGCTTTTTGCTTAGCTGAAACAAAAACTGAACTTTGGCTTAATTTACATTATTAAAGTTTTTGATTCAGTTTGTGTTGGAGGAAAGTTCATCTTTATGTGATGTTACAAACTCACATAAAGATGAGTTTGCTATTTAACTTTAATAGGAGCTCTATGTAAATGAATGATAACTGATGACTATTAAAATTAACTTGACAAATGTTTAAATGTGTAAAGAGGAATACTTAGGTTATTAAATTATTTGAGTCTTGTATATCTCTCTATTTATATTACACAAAGTAACAACAGTATAAGGTTTTTTTTTATTGCAGTAGTGTTATATGAGACTGAAAACTTTAGAAAACTCCAACCTTACTGTGTTACTTTATTAAGTTGGTTAAAATATCCATATTCCAAGTCAGGAAATTTCTTTTTCCTTTCCAAAATTATTGTTTTCCCAATTAGTTGAAAACCGTAAAATACCTGTAACTGAAGCATTTTTCCGTATTCAGCATTAAATTAATTCTTTACTTTTTAAGTAAGTGATTGCTGGATATGGTTGAGGATCTCTCGTGGAGGAGGTGCAACACAATGCAAGATCCTGTTTATTGTGCTTAAATCACACTTTTTATTTACAAAAGTGCCACAATTTCAATGAAGAAATCATTATATATAAATACAACCTGCCTCACTATTTTATCTTAGTCATTCTGAGCTACCTATTTAGTCACTTGTATATCTGTCTTATTTCTCAATTTTCAAACCCACTCTTCAAGATTATGTATAATCCATACGTTTCAAAACATGCAGACTTTAATGTTCAGAAAGAAGAAATACCTTTTTAATAAAAAAAAAAAAAACACAGAAGAAGCATGGAGAATGGCCATCTGCCTTGCACCATAGGGAGATTTAAAAAGGGTTTTCCTGAGAAAATATAGCATGTTTCTGCTATGAACAAACACATTATTAATTACAGGTGATTCTTTTGGTGTAGTACCAACACCTGCTCCGTATTTATGTAGAAGGTTGTTGGGTTAAAGATATGTGGGTATAAATCTGTGTGAGGAGAGTGCATGATCCGTGTAAGAGTCTCGTGTTGTCACAGTGACCTCTGCTGCTACGTTGTCACCAACCTCAGCATCCTTACCCCTTTAATAACCTGCAGTCTGACACTGGTTTCTGCTCCTACATACCTAATAGCCCATTTAGGATGAATGTTATTGGAATTTTGTTTCTATTCAGATTTATATGGACACAAAGTCTTCCTCCACATTGTTAGTTTTACAATTTATTTAGAATTGTTTTTTCTGTCTTTTTTTTTGTAACAGGTTGACAGCTCATTTTGAAGAGGAAGGAAAATGAGGCTCGGTTTAGTCTGTCCCCGATTCAGAGTTCTGTGTATTGTTTGTTTTTTAGTTTATTCTTAATTTTAGTTTAGCCTTTTTCTTGCCACTCAACAAGGACAGATTTGAGGGGTGTGTGACCTACTGTGACTAACAGATTCTCCCTGTTGAGCTGCAAATCTGTGCAGCTCCTCCAGAGTTATCCTGGGCCCCTTTGTTGCTTGTGTGATTAGAGAGTTGCTCCATGCTCTTTTCTTTTTTTGTCTGACGGTCGTCTGAGAGCTGTCTTAAGCTTGGGACATTTTATAACCTCACTCTCCTTTAAACTTCTGCATAGCTTCATCCCTGACTGCCTGCTTTGCTGATTGGTCTCCATGATGCTGCTGCTTGTTCAGTAATGTACTCCAACAAACCTCTGACGCCTTCACAGGGCTCCATGTATACTCAAATGAAATCATGAACAGAATCCATTTACTGATGAGGTGACCTTTGAATGTAATGTATTTTCTTTAAGGCTATGAAAGAGACGGCAGCTGAACAAAGTCACACTATGTCTTAGGTATAGGCTAACTAATAGCTAACTAAAACAAGTGTCTAGCAGCTTCATGAGAGGATTTTTCTCTACAATGCAGAGCTGTCTTCATGGAGAAAAGCCTCCAAATGTGCTGCTGAACATCTCTTTGCTCTCCTCCGAAATGGTCAGAATGGGGCTTCAATATTAATGACGTCCATTGTTGTAAATGTTGCAGCTGACTTTGACCCACCCGCACTGTGTCACACACTGACTGCCACACTCTGTATACATAAGCACAGACCCTTCATCCTCTCCTTGGATGTGAAGATCTTCTTGGCTCAGAGACTGGTAGATGAGGAACTCTGAGGTGTTGATTACTTGCAGTGCTCAGCAGTCAAGTATCTGTCTACGATCTGCTATTGTGTGTATTCATGTGGGCTTGCACCAGATTAACAAGGGGAGCCAAAACCTAACACTTCCTCCAGACTCCTTACCTGCAGGAGAGTTCAAGTGTAAAATTGGACACTTTATTGAAACACACCATACGTACAGATGCTCAACACACAAACACAGTAATGGGCAAAGAGTCCTTACAAACCAAGGCTTATCTTAGCGGTTCTACCATTTTCTTAAGAGGGTATTTAGAGTTTGAGAGTGTCTCCTACAGGTTTTTTCTTCTCTATCATATTAAGATTCATTTTCAGTGGCCACAATTTTGCTAAAATGACCTGCACACATTAAGTCCACATCAAACTAGTAACAGTTTGGCAGATGCCCAAACTGTTACTAGTTTCATTCAGAGGTGTAAATCAATTTCATACATGTGAGATAAATCAATATACTTCTGCAAGACTAAAATATTAGAATTGATGAAGGTATTGATTACCATTTTGTGATATTTATCTTGCCTTTTCTTTTTTCTTCCAGCAACAAAGACGTCTGGACCTGCTAACCATCACCAATTCTGGTAAGTCCTGGGATTTTGTTTCCCTGGCTTCATTGTCACCTTCAATCGACCCAACAGAGCAACACCTCGATGCAGAAATAAACATAATTTGCTATGATCCCACCCCCCACCCCACACACCCCAAAAAAAGCTCAATATCAACCAATGCTCAGAATCATGAGTTGTTTTTTTTTTCCTGTTCTATAACTTGGTTTGATATTGATTTGAAATGATGAAACGTGCCAGCAAAACTGTGAGACCCACTTTGAGGTGTTAAAAGGAAGAACATGCTGTTTTCTGGGTGCCGTGTGCACATATCTGCACAGTTGGGCAGAGGAGTAAGAGCAGAGACAGCTTTGCTTGTGCTGTCAAAAGCCTTGCAGCAGGACCACTGCTGAGTTGATGCCTCCTGATCTGGTTTTTGAGCCCGTTTTAAGGGGGCTGTCTGTGGCTGTGATGTGGAAAATGTCAGAAGGCCGCGGAATTTTAAAGTCGCAATGTGCACTGCATACATTTAAAAAAAAAAAAGAAATGGCAGTATTTTTCCACTTCTGTCTGTCTGTGTTTCTGTGCTCTTTGTGGGTGGCATATTTAAAGCCTGAGTACTGTTCAATGTACAACAAATCATTATCATGAACCTTTACGTCCAAAAACTGGGTTTAAAGGATGGATGACCCTTTAATATTGTCAAACTGTATTTTAAAAGTTTTGAGTGGGGCGGCACATAGACCTGTCTCAATAAGCAATAAATCAATTCATTGCTTGATAAATTAAAATGAACTCAATCGTTTCCTTTTGCATAATTTATGGTTTTTCTCTTTTCTTTCTCTCTAAAAAAATCTGGATGACAAAAGTCTTCAGTCTAGTGTTTTGGTCTCAATTAGATCCTATTTTTGAATAACAATATGCTCAGAGAGACTTCATAATTCGTTTTATTTATTCTTTCAATTGTTTTGTTTATTTATTACAGACATTTAAAATTTCTTCCAATTCCAGCATTGAATTTTCGAAAGAATTTAAAGTTTATTGATCGAGACTTCCGGTTTGCCATGTGGACGGGGTAGACGTAGCAACGGACTGCTCCGGAAAAATTCATCTTTTTAACTGAATTCACCCCACAGAAATCTAATTTTACGCCACCCACCAATACAAAAATATTTAGGCTAGTGCTCTGATTATTTACCCACTAGTGATGGCCTGTAAGAGCGCGAAAGGAAGTAAGAAGGAGGACGCTAGCTTAACGCTGGAGGCTATCACCGCACTGCTTCGGCAGCACGGGGAGGACCTGAAATGTGAGTTCAAATCTTCGGCCAACATGCTTAGCTCTAAGCTAGACCAGCTGCGGCAGACCCTGGAGGAACAGGCAGAGCGAGTCTCTTCTTTAGAGCTCGCAACAGAGGACCTGGGCCAGCGGGTGGCTAGCCTCGAAGACTCGTGTGCTGCTCTCCGTGAAGACAACGCCAAGCTAAAAGACAAAGTGACGGACCTAGAGAGCCGCAGCAGACGACAGAACATCCGCATCCTCGGTCTGCCCGAAGACACAGAAAGTGGGCGCCCTACTCATTTTTTCTCCAACCTTCTCTGCGAGCTATTTGGGAAGGAGGTGCTCCCCACCCTACCAGAGCTTGATAGAGCGCACCGCTCCCTCGCAGCTAAACGGCCCGCAGGACGTCCACCTCGCCCGGTGATCCTTCGTGTGCATCGATACCTGACCAAAGACCTCATCATTCGGGAAGCCAGGAAGAGAGGAAAGCTCGACTACAAAGGTTCGTCTCTTCGTATTGTGGAGGACTACAGCCCAGACGTCCTGGCCCAACGTGCGGAGTATAAGAACATCATGGCGGAGCTCTACAAACGGGGCCTGAAGCCGGCTCTTCTCTTCCCAGCCCGTCTTCGCATTACGCAGTGCGGTGGTGCCAAAAAATTCCTCGGTTCGGTGGAGGAGGCTCAACAGTTCATCAAGAGGCTTCCAAAACCACAGGAAGACCAATAAAGGAGCAACGTCTTACTGAGGGCTTACTCCAGAAACACAAGGGGCGGTTTTCTCCTCAAAGCGTGGCAAGTACTGTGAATATAGCCTGTCATCACATTACCTTATTTTTAATGGACTTATTCTGGCCATCCTCCTGGTTGATACTTGAATGGTAACTCCATTAATACCTATTTGTTATGTTTCAACAAGTGTCCGGAGCCCTTTTTTTTTATATATATACATTACTATTTTTCTATAGTGTCCTTGGAGGCCAGCAAAGTATATTTCAAATTCTGTAGCACTGTGGGGTGTTTACACCTACTCCATGCCCACTAGGAGCAGTGGTTAGTTTGCTATAGGTAGTTCTGTTTTTCGAGGTTGTTAGTTACTGGAAGAGTGGACCTCTGAGAATGTTAATTTTTAAGAGCTTGCTGCCACATTGTTGTTTTTTGTTTGGCAGTCGTTTATGTTTGGGGGGGATGTTTGGAGGGAGGGTAAGGTCACAGCCGGGGGTCTTGCAGGATATTTTAATTTTTATTTACCTCTCTTGCTTCAATCCTCGCCTGCCATGCTGCTACCGCACCTATCAAAATAAGCTAACGCACAAACTCTGAAATTTTATGAGTCGGCACTTAAATTTTCTAAGTTGGAATGTCAAAGGTTTAAACCATCCAGTGAAGAGAAGGAAGGTTTTTTCCCATATTAAACGATTTAATACGGATGTGGCGTTTCTACAGGAGACTCACATCAGGAGCTCAGACGGGGGGCGTCTCCTGGCATGCTGGAGGGGACAGTGTTTTCACTCCCATTTTCAGGTTAAGGCGCGAGGGGTCTCCATACTGATCAGCCAGAATACTCCATTTGAGGCCGATAATGTGGTATCTGATAAACATGGCAGGTTTATTATAGTAAGCGGGAAACTGCACAGCACTCCAGTCGCCCTGGTGAGTGTTTACGCTCCTAATATAGATGATGAGAATTTTTTTAAACAACTATTTTCTTCCCTGCCTGACCTAAATAAATATTCACTGGTTCTGGGGGGTGATTTCAACTGTTGGTTGGACTCAGTTTTGGACCGTTCGTCCCTTAAGAGTAATGTCATAAGCAAATCTGCATCAGTCATCCAAACCTTTTTATCTGAATACGGACTATGTGATGTGTGGCGCACTTTAAATCCCAATAAGAGGGAGTACTCGTACTTCTCACATGTACACAAAACTTATTCAAGAATTGACTATTTTATTACAGATACTAAATGGCTGCAGCATATCCGTTCATGCGATTATCAAAGCATAGTAATTTCAGACCACGCCCCACTCACTCTGTCCCTATCCCTTCCTCACTTCCCCTTAAGAACTGG
>CAEGAE010028830.1:0-13001 GCA_903067095.1 Girardinus metallicus | reverse complement strand
CCAGCAAAATAGGAACTGGGTTGTCTTTCCAGTTTCTATTTGGAACTGGAAAGACCCCCAGTACATAATAAAGCGGGATATTGCACAGCAATGATTTTCGCCAAACAATTGAAAATTGTTAAATAGGTTAAATATGTTTCAAAAGGCTGATATTAACTCAAACTGAATGAAAAGCATTGATAAGAAAATCCTGATAACACATAAACCCCATGTTTCGTTTGCCGTTATGTCTGAAAATATTTGCCAAGATATTTTACAATCAACTTTTCAATTGATTGTAGGGTGGAATATGAGTTTCTAAATACCATTAGATTACATGACATAAGGGAACGATTCTTGAGTACCACAACTTTGTTTGCACAAAACTCTGAAGCAAAAGTGCATAACATGATATAACTGTGTTTGTGTAAAACAAACACAGTTTGTTTTACAGAAAAGCACCAAAGAGCTAATAATCAAATACGGGTAAAATAATATTTAAAAAGTTAAAAAACAGCATTACCTTATGTTTACTTTTTAAAAGAGCATATTAAAAACAAAATAAGTTGACCAAAGTACTTTAAAGGCAAGTTAAGAATATAAAACACAATAAACAGAACTAATAAATGAAAACATTCCACAACTCAAATAAGTTTTACACAGCATCAACAATAAGAACCTTGTTTTCCATAGTAAACCAGAGCAGAAAGCATTGTGAAAGAGAGACGTTGAATCATCAATCTGAGATTCAAAAATTTGTAATTATTGTGTTGCCAGTCTCTGAAGACTAAAAATATTAGGACAAAAATTAAAAAGTTATAAAATAGAAGCCATTTAATTCAAGCTAAAACTGCCTGAAATCTTCCTTCAGTTCAGGTAAGAAGATGTGTCGGTGGATACAAAGCATCAAGACTTTCAAGAATGAAGGGAAATGTGCCTTTCTCAGGCAGTCACCTTAGGAACCTGTTATTAAGACTCTTTAGGGTCATATCTCCCAGAGTGTTATGTGTCCACACTTTTCCAATCTTCCAAGTGGCTATAATGCATTAGTGTAACTACTGCAAATAAAAGATGTTAGTTGATTTTTCTTTGCTTCCTGAAAATATTAAGTAGATCTTAAAGAGATAAAGACACATCTTTGTACTTACAGGGATCTGTTTGTTTCTCTAGTTATCTTACACATCATTGGGTAAGGTTCAAAGCCAATTACAAACAAGCCAACTCCAGCAAAGAGGAGATTCGAAATGAGCAGACAAGAGTCCAAAACATACATGAAGAGTCCAAGTGATCTGAAAGCACGCACGTGCACAGCTGGCTGCAGTCCATCTAGTTAAGCCTAAATGACCGCTTGACTTCAGTGTGGTACAGCTTGCATCACCTAATGAGCTCCCTGATCGAGTGTGTGTGTGTGTGTGTGTGCTTGTGTGGGTGTGTGTGTAGGGGTGTGTGTGTGTGTGTGTGTGAGATCTCTGCTGTGGGTATAGAAGTGGCGCTCAAAGCAGAGAAAGAGCAGATGAGGTGGTATTTTGTCCCGAAAGCTGAGCTTACTTTTAAAAACATGGACGCATACATTAACAGATAGAGGCACTGCAAGCCTGTCAGCACATTTGTTTGCAGAGGAAGGAAGGAAGAAAGAAAGTAGATTTTTAGAAATCCCTGTATGGGGGAACAAATGAGAAGGAAACATAAAAGGTAGTCAACTTGACTGGGAAAACACTATAATATGGATATAGAATTTATTTGAAATGAAAAGCAACCATAACAAATAGAGAAGCCCATGTCTCATTTTAACAAAAAGTCTATATAGAATCATGGTCTTTAAGACCATGATAATACTAATCTCTTGAATAACAAAGCAGCTGGACCTTCTGTCTTTGTTTACAACTGTGGTCCAGATGCTTTCTATTCAAGAACTCAGGCATTTGATAATACTAAATGAAGCAATCTTAAAGTGTTTTGTAAGTTAAATGCTATATCTATGCTCACTTGGCTAATGGGTTCATTAACCATCCTGTGATTCAGTCCATCCTTGCTCTAACCAGCTTTAACCATACATCCAACAAATAGCTGCTGTGTACATTGGTGGTTTTACTTTTGCACATCCAAAATAGAACTGTCCAAAATCTGTGATTGGAGTTTATTTTGGCCTTTTAGTTTTTGTAAATTTTCATAAATATTTATTTCCACTGGTCCTAAAGCTGAACTGTGTGTTCTATTCAAAAGAGAGGGTGAGGGGACGACAAAATCCTGAAGAAAAAGCCAAGAAGAACAAGTGAGATGAAAAAGATTTACAGTAAGTAACAGTTTCCCATTTCTCCAGAGGGGCACCCCAGGAGGCATCTAGAAAGTCTTGTGTGCTTGTGCCAGGCTGCCATGCCAACGTCTGGGCCTCTCTCACACTGATTTAGAGCTGCACAGACAGAAGGAAGAAAAGGAGAAAAGATGGACATATGACAAATGGACAAGAAAGCTACTGGAGGTGTATGGCAGCCATGGAAGGACTGCAAAAAAAAGGTAAAGAAAGTAAGAAATGCTGGGTTGACGTGTGTGTGAAAGAAAAGTTGTGACATTTGGCACTGTGTACAGAATCCACTCTACAGTGTGAGCTGAATTCAGAGTGAAAATGTGCAGCAGTAAGACCAGAGAAAAAAAGAAGCAAGGACTGAAAGAGTTCAGCGTAGCACACAGTGATCGGCTGAAGATTAATGATACAGGCCTCACCTGTCTGATGTATGCCTTCATTTGATTGCTACCAAACATGTATCACAACAATCCATTTAAGAAATTTCTATTCCAGCTGTTTCATTATGCTTTTATTTCCATCTCCTTTTTTTGCTACATGACTATAATTATCCTATCTAATAAGCTGCAGTTTGCCCTCAGGAAAACGAAGCACAGACACAAAGCAACTTTGTCCCTTTGGCTCTCTTTGTCTGTGTCTCTGGCACCATGAGCCTCAATGTGCAGCTGCACATTGGTATTAATGCCACGTCTTAAGCAGAGGAACTGCCAGCGACGCTGCAAAGCGCTGACATTCACCTGTGGAGTGGGAGCGTGTCAGCAGCAGGTGCACTCTCCTGTTGCCCCATTAAGAAAACCCATATTTACTTGGGCACTTCCTGCTCTACTGGCAGAGTGCAAGCTAACTCCTTCCAAGTGGTTCAGTTTTACCCACCTTTGTCCCCCCTTCAAAAGGTATAGAAAGTTCTGGAGCTTTTGTAAGGCATACTGATGTGTTTCTGAAGCCAAATGAGTTCATTCAGATGAATTCAAGACAGCCCCAGAATTAACACCGAATTTAACAAAAAGAGAGTGGCCCATTACATAAAACCTCACTAACACCCATTAAAGTCCTCTCATTCCTGTCCATTCTGTCTCTCTGTTATCCTGCAGTTCTACCTCAGCATTGTGTTGGTAAATGCTTCCATTGTTCCTGTATGTGTGAGAAAACTGATCTGACCTAATCTCATGTCGCGTGATGAAGCTAAGGAAGTTAGTCACTTGGAGAGGGCTAAAAGTTATTTATGTTTTGAGCACGAGTGTGTGTGTAAGCTTCTTCTTCATGGACGTTAATGCAAACCAACAAAGGCAGCACTGGTACACACACTACTTGGTTCTTTTTATTTTATTTAACAAATAAAGATTAGATTTTATTTCAGTCTTGAAAAAAATCCAATTAAAAAAAATTTAAAAAAAGCATAAAAATATTAATTGGAATTCATAAAATTGTGTAAACCCAAAATGGAGTCTTTTGGAATCATTGTTAATTGATGAAGTTGAACCGGATGTGTAAATTTTTTTCACAAGGGGAAGGTGTTGACCATGCAGTATTTGTTTGGGTATGTGACAGTGATAGTGATTCACACCAGGATTGGAGGTTATTTACCTGAAGTGGAGAAACAACATCAGGGAAATACACAATACAGCTAAATGACCATTATTGCTCAAAACAGCAAAAATAATGTCAGATATTGGTCCAAAAGTTTATATTGGACCATTCGTACTGTAAACCGTGTAATAAAGAGGAAACATGCACTTGTTTATTTTACCAGGACTTTGGACGTTTGGTGTCAGGACCAAAAAATAAAACTCCTGAAGGGGACATCCCAACTGAATTGTAAAACAGATTCATAGCAACTAATTTGCATGTATTTAGCCTTGATTCAATGTTGATCTGCAGAGCTCCAAGCATCATGGACATTTAAAATAAAGGAAAACAATCTGTGAGGTTCAGTTTATAATACCTTCGAAGTTTGCAGATGCATTATTTCAGTCATGTTAGATCACCACCATTTTTAGAAATTTTTGTACAAGAACAGGAGTTTGACAGTAAAAGTCCTAAATTTACCCTAGGACTGAAATGTGCAAAAATTACTTTAAAAAGAAAAACAAACACTTTCCTCTCCTTTCATTTTGTTGGAATTAAAAAAGGTCAGAGGGAAAGATTTAATTGAACTCAATGTGAATTAAATGTAAATATACAATTCCCACATATATTAGGGGGAATTCTGATAGTTTAGTGTTTATTTTAGAAACACGTTAGAAGAGCCCCGATAGGTAGTACAGGCAACGCTAATAAAGTAATGGGAAAAGGGTACAGCAGGTGATGTGGTGCAGTGCAGCTTTATGCTGATGGTTGCAGGTTTGTCTTTCTCCTTCTCAAACACAAAACACACACACATACACACCAGTTGATGGGATATTGTCTCAGACAGCCTTAATTTCATTACAAATATTGACATATTGACAAAAGTTGCCCACCTTGCACTAAGCAGTGTCCCTCATCTGAGTTAAGCTGTGTCTTAAAGTGTGTGTGGGGGACACTGCGGCTGCTGGATCCTCCAAGCTTTTATTTTATTATTCATCCTCTCACCTGGGTCGGTATCAGACTGTCCCACATGCAGTTTTCCCCTCCTCACTCACACTGGAATCTTGTTTATGTTATGACTCTCATATTTCAGTCTCTCAAGCTGCACATCCATCTCAGGTTTTCTCAGGATCTTGTAAACTCTACCTTCCGAGGCTGAGATTGGAGATCCTTTATGTTTTGGGTTCCATCTTTGGTCTTTCTGTAAACGTATCCTGTTTTCTGTTTTTTTATTTTATTTTAAAGAAAAAGTGTTTGTGGACTCCCTTATCAGCGCAAATTGTTGTGACGCTTATTGTGACAGCTGTGTTTGCTCAGACAGACTTCAGTTATGAATTTGCTGGACATTGTGTCCCCATCTCTCATGTGTTTGTGTGAAAGTCGGTACAGGCCTGTGCAATGGTCGAGCCTTCCCATGTCCCAACTGAGCACGTGTGAGAGAGACAGAGAGAGAAAGAAAACAAAGATTCATTGTGCTCAAATGTCTTTCCTCCCTGCAGACCTCACTCTGTCTCACCCATATTCTTGCTGGCACTGCATTAATCTTTCCATGCACCATTTCATCTTCATCATCTGAAAATAAAACTCATTATCTGCCCTTTCTCACTTTGACCGGGACCAACAAACAATGGTTGTTTACAGCGTAAGTAGCATAAAGTTGATTTTTTTAGTTTGACAATCTAAAAAAACATCAATGTCTGAAGTACAGACCTGTTTGTAGAAAGGTTGAAAACCAATGGAAAAAAAAAATGCAACAACGCTCTAATCTTTCTGACTATAAAAGTAATGGTTAATAAACAAATATAATATCAATTACTGCTCAGATTTATGACCCTATATGTTTTTGAGGGTTGAATGTGATCAGTGATCACCTATAAATACTAAACTGCTGACAACTGGAGAAGCATTTGTTTCTTTATTCTATGTACGCAGAGTAACAATGAAGGTAACATAATATGAAGGACAATTGTGGTAGCGTGGAGGTGGAGTCATAAGGTCTCCACCTTCCTCACCTAGAAACCGCCACTGACTCACAAAAAGGCATTATTACCCCTTAAACTTTGACTGTTTCATTTTAAACTCAAACTTCAATGTATGGAATCAAAACATCTGTTTCCCAGTTTAATCAGGGAGTATATCTAGCTTTTCTGTGAACACCTACGAGGCTTGTTAGATGACTTTGGAGCATAGCATCATCATGATAACCAAAAACCCAGCAGGTCAGGCAGCAGGTTGTGGAGAACTTGAGGAACTTAATCCTGAACACATCATCTGCACATTTAAAAATGAAGACGACAGCAGCATTATTCATTAATTCATTAATTTCTTCTGGAACTCTGGTTGGAAGATGGTTGGAGTTAAACATCTAAGAACACTTTAAGGACACCTGGTAGAAACTGCAAACGACACCTCCAGCAGGATAATGACCCAAGAGGCCTAGACATATCTCTGGGCTGGCAGACAAGTATGTGCTTTTATTCGCCCTATTTTTAGCTCAGGTGTAATGATCAGAGATGGGGATATGGATATGTTTAAAACATTGCTAGGTTAGGTTATAAAGCAATATTCCAAGCTTTGCACATCTTGTGATGCAATGTTCAGACCAATGTGTCCCAAATGCAAACACATCTATGCTAAAGAAGCAGCCAATGGATGCATGGGAACTCTGGAGGAGCTCCAGAGATAAAAAGCTCAGATGGAAAAATTTGGTGAGGGGCCAGCTATTAACCGCACCCACTGTAAATCTGGGCATTATGCAAAAGTGACCAAGAGAAAGCCACTATGAAAGAATTCCATTAGAAGATTTATAGCCTGAACTCTGCCTCAATCTGACCCGAAATTTTGGCCGGCCAAAATTATTTGCTTTCATGCTCAGGTTGGGTCAGACTTGGGTTTCTGTGGCACATTTTGTAGGCCTACAATACATACATCCCAGGAAAAACTAAATGAGAATGTACTGTATATAGTTGTGCTAATGTACTAAGTAGGTAGTTTAACCGGTTGAGGAAAGAAAAAAATTAAGGTGCAGAAGTTAGGCTGTAACAAGTGCAGCCTCTCCACAACTAAATGCACTTGAGCTATTCTGTATAACAGCTAAAGAAATTGTTTTTTTATTTAAAAAAATATCTGGTTATGTAAAGCTGATACAACACATCTTTAAAGGACTTCCAGTAGTCCCACAAAGTGGTGACCCAGGGGGTGCCGAATCTCTATGCTCATAATTGCTTCCACTTCACAATTATGAGCTATTTGTTTTGGTCTATCACAGAAAATCCCAGTTAATACAATGCAGTTTGTACTTGAAAAATGTAACAAAATTATGCAAATGAACACGTCTCTGTGGTCCTCTATGGAAACGAAAGGAAACAATGTTAACCCCAGTGCTGCCTTATTAGCTGCCAGAAACAAAGGTTCAGAACCAGCAGACTACATAAACACATTAACCTCTCTTTGGTGTTGAGCACATTGCTGATTTAGTCTCTCCGACAAGTATTATGAATCCCACAACTGGCTTAAGCGCTGCTTCAGAGCCGGAGAACATGAGCAGAGGATTTTCTTCCTCATTTATTTTTACTCGGCTGTCAGCAATGCCGGCTAAGCCATTCACCTAATGGGAATATGTCAGCTAGGAGTTCTTCTTCACCGATACACTCACACTGGTGCCTCTTATCCTCACATTGTGTGTGCGTGCATGTATGCGTGTGTGTAAGAGTGTTGGATGATAAGCAAAGACAGGGATAGTATGCTGCAGGAGACCACATCATAACAGTAACGTAGGTTAAGAAATGTGCCTGCTGTCACACTCCCAACAGGTACCGTTACATAAGTCCCACACTAACAATGTACCTTTTTCTGACCTTGAAGCTTTTTCATAACACAATCAACATCTGATCACCAAGATACTACCGATGGTTTTATGACCAACAACAGCAGAATTACTACAATGAAAGGCTGTCCCTGCCCTGAACAATCAACTCAATAAATGTGAGTTCGGAGAAAGCCGTCCACATACCATAAGCAAGACTTCCTGTTCCCAATTCCTTTTTTTGGTTTGAGTAGACATTAACTGTTTTTATAGCTAGACATCCCTTTAAATCAGAAAAGCTCCCAAAATAAATCCAATAAAGAACCTACTTTATTGGTCTGGCATCAATGTTGGATGCATTGCCATGGGAAAATCATTTTGGAGTACCTGCCCTAAGCCCTCCATCTTGAAAACAGTCACTAAGCTCAAGCACCTGAACACGAGGAAAGAAAACACTTCACTCTAGTATTTTACTAAAACCATCTGATGGTGAGTTATGAGATAAGTAATAGAGTGCTCCAAATAAATGTACAAGCATACAAGCGTACAAGCAACACGAAACAACTCTTTTCAACAAGAAAATATCGCAAGAAACAAACATCATATATGGTAAAGATAAGCCATTGGAAACCACAGTCCCAAACAGTCCTGGCTAATGTTTGTCTCCTAAACAATGTCCAATGTAGCAAATGTAGCAATTTCCCCAAATTAAGAAATTTTGAACTAAAATCTGTCAGAACCTCAGTTCTCTGACATGCAGAGAGCAGAGCTGACTGCAACATGAGTGGGATTTCATCTACTGAGGATTTTATGGATATGAGCCACATTAAGAGAGCTGCCAGTTCCCCCTCTGCAGGGAGACACTCACCTGCAGCCCACTTGGAGCTAAATTCCCATCAAAACACACCACCATTAAAAGACTGATCCATTTCAATAATAGCGGTCTTAAATGTACCCCAAAACACACATCACAACCCCCTATAGCTCAAAGCTCAGCTCTTAATAAAATATTAAAAGTTTTTGTTCTCCCTTCTCAACATAGGTGGACATATTGTTACATTAAGATTGCATATCTCCTCTGTGTTGGTATGGCTGAAATTGCAGTGTGGATTAGTAGTATTTGATACACAGCAAATTTTTTATGTTTTCCCACTAAAAGAATGTAGAAGTCTGTAATTTTAACAGAAACTAAAAGTATCCAGAAAAAAACTAATTGCACTGCATTATTTTTAATAATTATTTTGCATTTTGCACTGAAGTTGTGGTTGAACGTTTCTATTTACTAACCCTTGGCAGATGACTAAAGCCAACAAAGAAGAATAAATGTGAATAATATCACATTATTTTTGAATTATGAGAAAAATCTACAGTGGGTTTCATAAACACTCTATTTAATAGTGCTCCAACAATACTTTCAGCTCATGACATAAAATGCAGGAAAGCAGAAAAACATTGTCATACATAATTAAAATACATGTAAAGTAAAATGTACATTATTTAGTAGCAGTAAGAATAACTAACTTCTTTTTAAAATCTAAGCAAAAACATGGTTCTGTAAATATTGCAATGATGTATTCTGTCCAGTAAGATTCTCATATGGCTAGTTAGTGTTCTAATAAACTGTGTTTCTGCGGTTATATTCTATGACGTTGCGTAAACACGTTTTGTCAAGTTTCAGATTTATCAAATAATATCACATATAAAATTTCAAAATCTCTCGTCCACACTTATACAACACAAACTTGTATACAAAAAGTGTGTCACAAAGTTGTCCATCTTACAGAGGTTCTCATGAGGGAAAAAGAAGCTTCTCACCTCGTTTTTCCCGGTTCTTCTGGTGAATGTGTAGTTTTTAATTTGTGGGTTTGTAGCAGCTATATGAAGAAAACGTGGCTGCACTTTGTTTAACTGAAACACCACTCCACCCTGCTCCTATACTATATTAATTTATCTTCTAGACACCTATGCAAATCTTCAGATTTTATCTTGCAAAAATTTGGGAAAGAGTGTAAGACAAAGTAAGGTGTGTGCTGTAATTAATTTAAAGCTAATGACAGCAATCCATCTTTCAGCAAGGGGATGTCAATATGAGAAAAGCCATACCCATACCCGACTGATTAAATCTATCCACTTTTGATCCAGCCCACCTAACTCCCCTATAATAAAACTGTGGTTGCATTAAGTGGTGTGATGTTAGGCTTTCAAGGTGTGTGTGCCCATCAAGGTGTGTGTATGATTCGTGGTGCATGGAGCAGCATACAGATGAGTAATTATAGGCTGTACAGAAAGGGAATTGACAGATACAATCATGCATCCATGTGTTTTCAGGGCAGTGTTGTTGATTTGTGTGTACAAGGTTAGTGGAGTCGTATTGTTCAAACTGATACAACAATCAATCAATGAGCTAGACAAAGAACCGCCTCTATTAAATACTCGCACACGAACACCTTTGTCCCAATGGGACTAAGTCAGCTACTGTGGCTAGCAAGCCATTAGACACAAAAGCCAAAACATTGCGGCTTGCTAGGTCAAAGGAAGTGTTTTTGTCAACTTGTATTGAGTTCAAAGTGTGTGTGTGAAGAGCCAGCTCTTTGATTAATCAGTGCACATGGGATGATTGCATAGCTTGTCTCCGTCTCGTTACAAAGTAGTAAACCTCATCCATGTCATTTCCAACCTAGCTTGGTGCAGACTGACCATGCATTCAAAATGTGCAGAAAGTTATAGGAGTTTGGATGAAGCAAAAAAATAAACACCACAGATGTCTATTAAAACTATAAAATTTTTTAGGGCTTCCCTTCTTGTTCTGCCAGTGACGTATCATTGCTGTGTCTAGACCAAGAAATGGATAGACAAACTGGGGTTTGTCTGCAGTAACGAAGGCACTGCTCAAGTCAAAGAATGGTGAAGAAAGAGGGAACCAAAAAGTATAGATCTCAATTTACCAGTCCGTCTATGTTCTGAGCCTTACACGTGGTCATGGGATATAGATTATGACCAAAAGAAAGAGATCCCAGATAGCAGTTGGAATTAGCTTCTTTAGCTGGATGGCTGGTCTCAACCTTAGAGGAAAGGTAAGGAGTTCCATTATAGCAGCTAAGAGCGGAACAGCAGATAAGGATGTTTCAGGCATTTGATCGAGATGCTTCTTGAGAGATTGTTTAGATCCAACTGGAAAGAGAGCCCAGCACAGATGCAGAAACCATAAGGGGACCATTTATCCCTTTTAATCTTTGAAGACCCAGAAAAAGTTGGAGCATGTCACTAGGCAGGTGGATGACTGGGTTCCTTCTTGGGCCACACCACATGAAATATGATGAAGAGGAGCCACTCCACCTGCCCTTATTGCACAACTTCTTCCAAAAAAATGGAAAGGCCAAGCTTTTTTTGGCAAGTAAGTCACAGACTCATTTATTCCTAACTTTGTAAAACATAAACTTAAAATTTAAACAGTTTCCACACTAGAGCAAAACTGTGTGACATGCATTATAATATCACCTGTAGATTTAGTGGCAAAAGACAAAAATTCTAAACTAACCATTTTAAAGTCACTCATTTCCTAAGTGCAGCCACTTTATCTTCTTATGACCAGAGGGAGATAACCTCCAAAGCCAACAGATTATAACTTAACCTGCATGTGTGCAGAAACCACACATGAAACGTAATCTGTAACAGCTCTTGGCTCACACAAGCCATGCCTTACAAACATAGTAAACAAAGGAACTTAAAATTACTTCTCACCTCTCAGACATTAACCCATTAGACTCGCATGAATGGTTAATAATCTCCATCTTTGTTGCTGGATTTTATAATTTCAGCTCCTCTACTATGCATAGCTGTTTAGCTAGAATGCACTAAGCATGGTGAGGTATCTTGTCTCTAATGACAAAGATGGAGATGGCATGTACATATTGAAAAAGTGTGAAAGAAAGTCAATGAAAGAGTGTATCTGTTATGAAAACCAACTCAAAGCAAAGCTTTCAAAGTGACTCTGGTGAAAAACTGCAATGCGATGCAAAGAAGTTAGCATTCTAAAGGAAACTGGCTGATTTTTAACTTGATCAACACTGAAGGCAAGGCAACTTTATTTGCACCTTTCAGTCAGGGACAACTCAAAGTGATTGTACAAAGAAGTTAAAAGCGACATCGGAAAAAACAGAAACAGATTAAAATTAAATGAACTGATCAGTTGATCAGCAAGTAAATAAAAAAAAGCAGTCTTTGATCAATGAAGACATCATATCTAGGTCCTATCAGGCGTAGAAAATCTCCTGTGTAGATGTTGATATCAAGGGACAAAGGTTAAAAATGAAATCAGTGGGCAAACAGATTTTAGAAGCTTTTCAAAATTAAAGAGAAAAGTGGAATGTATGAGTTAGTATCTACAGTTATGCCTAAATTATTCACTTCTAAAGAAATCCGTTTTGTTGATTAATAAAAATTGCATGTCAAAAATAATCAATAATCTTCTTAATTTAGAAATATTTAATATTATGACATAACTGCTGACTGCTAAAGTATTCAAATTTCACAATCTTCCAGATGAAAGACAGGCAAACTTTAAAGAATACATGCAAACATTTATTATGGATATGTAGATTATTCCATTTTGGTGGGGTAAGAGCCAAACATCTTCCTGTACTTTAAGATTTCCATGTCTAAGGGACAATACAACTTCCTTCAATGGCTTAAAAAAAAAATTCTCCTTCATTATTACAAATCTGAAATATTTTTTTAAAAGCTAGTTATTCCTCTGTATTTACCCACATTATATGCTTGTTTGTGTTAAAAGCCCAAGTTAAACCAGTAATGTATTAACACAGCCTAATCTTACAAGTAGTAATACAGTAACCAATGTCCAAATTCATATCTTTATGAATATATATGTGGATGCGTGCGTGGGTGTGTGTGCGTGTGTGTGTGTGTGTGGAGGGAAGAGTTAGCATTTTTCACCTTGTAGGGCCCTTTTTTTTTTTTTAAGAAATGCCAAATTATGACGACTCCCTGCTCCTTAGGGAGCTCAAACCCAGGATAGTTTAGGCTAGGTTAAGGGTTAGGGATAGGCATGTACGGATAATGGATGGGTTTAGAATAAGGATCAGACTACAGAAATTAATAAAAAATGAATGAAGTCCATGCAAAGTCATTTTACAGACATATTATGGGTGTGTGTGTGCACAAGACATTGAAAACCAAGGTATTGCATAAACAGCACAGTGCTACCAAGGTCGAGTGTCCTTAGTGTGAAATTCTTCGTCATATCATGGCATGCGTTGTTCAAATTGCACAACAAAGCTAGACAAAATATTAGACGCTGCTCTAGAGAAGTCCTTGTGTTAGAGGCTCTTC